>JTLS01000497.1:0-17990 GCA_000826855.1 Basidioascus undulatus
GAAGTCACTCCCCTGCACGGTTCACTCAGCTTGCATCGACGGCGAAGCGAGGAACCGACATATCCCACTATAATCTTCAATAATGCTATGGGTAATGCCTTTTGACTTAGGATTCAAGAACAAGAAGTGAAGACGAGGCCAAACTGCTCGAATGGGCTGGGTGGACACGACATGCGGGCTTCTTCACGGGGCGGAAGAAATTTTTGAGAAGCCTGGGGAAATTAAATGACTTGCTCATCGAGCACAGGAGACTGGAACTAGTTTAAGTGGGGCTGTCGAAATAAGGCGGGTCCAGTACGAGAGTCCGGTTCCGACTGAGCGGCTAGATGGCAAGTCACTTGCAAGCGCCACTCTTCCCAGCCGTGAGGAAATAGCAAATCACAGACGTATGAAAAGTGCGTTGGCTATACTCACGTCTTTTGGGTCTATATTGCGGAACAGGCCGTTAGCCGTGATGCGGCAAAACCTGTGAAAGTCCCCAAATGGAACCACGCAGAAGTTGGCCAGCGCCGTTATGGAACTGGGATGGGTGTCTGGACGAAGCTTTAATTCCTCAAGAAGAACAGACCGCCACCGGGGCTTCATCCTGTGTTCATTGGCTGGATGCACAGGCCTGCCTTGCAGTCTTGCACTAGGGCTTTCGTGCTCCTCAGTCAATGGCTGCTTGATGACTGGCATGGAGATCGATATTACAGCCGACTGAAGTTTACAGGGTCGGATGTGGTTTCAGTCTGGGTGTTCCGTGGGTCAGTAAATCTCTGACCGTAGCCGCTCTCCAGACCGGGATGCTGTTGGGGTGCAGCTGCGGGCAGCGCAGAAACCTCATTCTGTTGATTGGATACAGAAGGATGCAGCATCCTTCATATCTTTTGGCATGCTCTTACCTCGACTATTAAGAGTCCTGCGAAGGTTCTTTGTTGGGGGGGCACCCGATTGCCAAGGATCCAAAATTTGTTACAGTGTGAAAACATCAAGCATAGCCGGCCACCTCGGCAGTTGAGCCAAACTTTTTGCTGAACTATGATAACCTAAGGAAAATAGAGTATTATGTGTCACTCTCTAGCTGCGCTCGGTGGAGCAAGGTGGAATGCCTGAAAGTCTGTTCCAATAACAATGCACGTAATGGAAAACTTGAGGAAGAGCTTGATGGCGCAGGGGAAGCGCGGTGGGCTCATAACCCACAGGTCTCTGGATCGAAACCAGATCAAGCTACCTTTGTCCTTGACTTAATCTTGACATGACTTCATTTTGCTTCCCGCCGGGGGCGCATCAATTTAACACACTAGTTTGTCTGACTTCAATATCTGACGCCGCATGGCAGAGTCACACTGACTGTCGCGAGTATACAACTCTGTCGTCGTAGTCACCTTGACCACCCTTCCGCTTGTTTGGGTGAGCCCCGGAAGGCTGACCGACTGTTACCGACCGACTGGAAGAACTATTCTCGGGAGCAACTGGCTGCAGGGAGCTGCAACGCCAAGGCCACGCGTCGACCCAGCTATGTACTCATATTCATGCTTTCGGCTTCGCCCGCAAGCGCAATGATTCTCGCTTTGACTTGCTCGACTCATCCTGCCTGCTTGCCTTGCACTCGCACCACTTCCTCGCCGATCCCATTCGTCTCTGCTACACCGTGTCTGCATGCCACCGAATCATGCGACTGTCCTTCGGGTGCGATCTACGGAACATGTTTTGTGGTATGGGACGGGCACTGACCCGACCGACCGTCTTCCAACGTCTTCTCAGCGCGGCGCGGCTTGCTCGGTACGTGTTTGATGGAGGTGGAACCGCGGACCCAGTTGCTCAATGATTCAATGCAACTTTAGGCATGCAGAGATAAAAAGCTGGCAAGATGTTTTTACATATTCCGGCAGCCCATTGATCCGTTGCGTCACGGTCTGACAGCCACACTTATACCACAACGCTCAGAAGTGCGACGCTCGCACGCCGACGTGCTCCAACTGCCTCAAGGCACTGGATCGAGTGTGCTTCTATGATGTTTCTAAGCGCAGCAAGGTCGCTCAGCTCGAGTACCAGATCGGTGCGTGCTGTTCCGCGCATGACTGCTCCTTCACATCGACTCAAGCACGCGACGAGTCACAGCCCAGCTCGAGAGAGCCCTCGCGGAGGCCACACTGGAGGACCCAGTCCTACAGCCGCAAAGACCGGTCCCCTGGCCGCCCATGCATCTGGCGTACGCCCCAGCGCATGCGGAGGGCCAAACGACACGTTCTTCCGATCTGACGGGTGAGTCAGTTCGGCGACGCAATCGAGGCCTGTCTGGTAGCTAAAGCATGGATTGGATATGAGGACAGACTTCTCTACAATGAGCCTGAGCGGAAGTGAACCTGCAGGGGCGGGGAGCACGTCCTCAGGTGTGCGAGACGCCTGGAAGACGCGTGAACCAGCCACTGACCCCGGCCCACAGGCACAGTATACTCCTCCGCGCCTCCGCCCGGCCCTCCATTGGAACACTCGCACTCCAGAACCCCTCTGCCGTCCCCGTACCACTTGACGACCCCGCCCTTGCACCACGTTTCGACGACGTCCACTCCTCGCTCAGCGCTGTCTTCGGCGCATCATACACCCTCAGCGCCTTTGCTTCGAGCCCGCATCTCTCCGCCTTTCTTCGATGATCATCTCGCCGCTCCCCCATTACCTCAGCCGCCGTCGAGCGAGCTGAGCCGTGATCGCACGCGCCATCTCTTCGACGCGCCACCTTATGCAGGCCGCCGCATCGGCTGGGGCAACCCGGGCGAGTTCGAGCTGGACCTGCCAGACGACGAGTTACCAAAAGACATGGCGACTCATCTGTTTGTCTGCCGGTCCAATCCTGCGATGGCGTGACACGCTAACCTGGCTACCGGCGGCGCAGCTACTCCGTCTTCTTTTCTCGCCTCCTCATCTCCGGAGTCCTTCACCCCCCCACGCTCTACACATCGCTCCACCTTCCCTCGAACCACCCTCAACGACCTCATCCTTCCCTCCTCTTCGCCGTCTATGCCTGTGCAGCTCGGCTCAGCCCAGACCCGAGCATCCCTCCGCTCCAAGACGCTTTCTTGGCGAGAGCTTTGGAATACGTCGGCAGAGCAATAGGGACCGGCGAGAAGCCGCTGAACGTGCTTCAGGCTTATTCGGTCCTCTCGGTGGGTTGCGCCTGATCGCTTTGACGCATCGCCAGGCCGGGCGCTGACACGCTCGCTTCACTCGCAGGTCAACGCTTACGGCCGCTCGCAGATCAGCTCGGCTTGGGCCTAGTGCGTTACATAGTTCGGAAACGAGTACGCGGATTTTGATGAGTGCCATTTCGCAGCAATGGCGCGGGCATCAAGTTAGCGGTCAGGTGAAGTCGGCTCGCTGTGGACCCCACCAGGGCTACCGCATTCTGACTCGCCATTATCCGCCAGTCTTGGACTGCATCGTCTCACCGCGGCCAAGCTCGCCGCTGCGCAGCGGGATCCTCATTTCAGCGCCGATCGGATGCGCTCGATAGGCTTCGGAGCGCCGGGCCAGAAGGTCGTCCTCATGAAGACGCCGTCTGACCCTCGAGATCAAGCTCTGGGTAAGCCGGGCTCAGACAAAATCGATTGCAGAAGGAAGTTGATGCGGATAACGCTTCCCAGCATTGGCTTGCTTTTGGGGCTTCTACTGCGCTGAGCGGTCGGGCAGCATCGTGTGCATGTGGCCGGTTGGGATCGAGGAGCACGAGATCTCGACGTGCTTTTGGGTGCCGGGGATGGATGTGCGTTTGTTCTTGATCTTCCTTGCAATTCACCGAGCTTACAGTCTGACTGGTCCTTCGCAGGGGACTTTCGGACCTTCCCCAATTTTCAGGACCTCGACTCTCCAGGACCCGGACATCTTCACCTCGCATCCCCCTTCATACGACTCGCACGCCTTTCTCAGTCGGTCGCCATCTCCATCCCCTTCCTACATCTGGCGGCATACTGATAGGTTTGCGCGACGCAGTCAAGTCTATCACGCTCTGCGCACGCGCCTCAAGGATCAACGACTCGCTCCCGCGCGCGTGTCGCCCGCCGCCGTGCACCGCGGACCTATCCAGCGCTTCTCCATCTGCGCCGCCGGACGGGCTTGCCGAAGAGCGCGAGCGCCTGCACATCATCCGCCACAGCGCCGAGTTCGCCCAGCTCGACAAGCTCATCGACACGTTCAGGCGCAGCCTGCCGCCGAGGCTGACGAGCCCGCCGAAAGCGCCATTCGACGGGTGGCCCTTTGCTGAGCCTAGGCGGATTACCGCCTTGACGGGTTCGTCTGTTTTTACTTCCTTCTCCCATCTTCACCCACTTTTTGGGGCTGATGACATTTGTTCCTCCCGTCAACATAGCAACGTACATGTAAGTCGCAGTACCTATACCATCTGCGTGCAGGGTCCGAACGCTAACCGCTATATCCACCCCAGGGCGACGCTGCTATTGCATGAGATCCACGTCGACACGCACCCGGAATCCGCGCGAGCCTGCGCAAGCGCCGCAGCCGCGATCGTCCAACTCGTCTCTCAGCTCGCCTCTCCCAAGTTCAACCTCGGCCAGCTGCATATCTACATCAGGTTGTCGGCATTCCCACAGGATTCCGACCCCTCCGCTGACTGACGTGTCTGGGACGGTAGCCTCTGCTGGATGCGCGCCGGGCAGCAGACGCTGCGCGTGCTCAAGGATGCACAGCTGGCGGGCGCGCGAGAGCGCGTGGAGGGCCTCAAGAACGCTGTATTGCTGGTTATTGGAGCTTTGGACCGGTTCGGGGATACTTGGCCTTTTGGAAGGTTCAATAGCCAGGCGCTCGAGAAGGCGCTTGGTGCGGCGCTGGGCTGGGGATGAACGCATTTACTTTGGACGAGCTTTTTCGTGCGTGTACGGGTAGTTTGCTGGTTTAACCAATGTGAAAGTTATGCTCACCCCATCCTGTAAATGTTGCGGGCGGATCACAATGTGTCATGAGAATACGACGCTCGCCGTTGCTCGCCAGCCAACGGATTGTCGATTTAGACTTTCGTTTGAACGACTTTTGGATGCCCCATTGCCAGGCCTGTATAGTTCGTTTATTCGATAAAGACTAGCTGGAGCAAGAGTACAAGTTAATCGAGTTTTTTAAATGGCGTTGCGGGTGTGGTTGGCTGCCACAAGAAATTCCCACGAAAGATCGACTTTGCCTTCCCCTGCTCGCCGTCGCCGGCCGTTCGCTTGGACATTCGCTTGCTCGCCTTCGGTATCGGGCCCGCCACCGCGCTCATCCTCGTCGACGATGGTTGCGCCAGACACTTCAACCGCGCCCCAGAGCCCTGCCAGTGGCGCCGGGTCTGCGCTGCCCGCTGAGCTGCAGGTGCTCGCCCAAGTGCTCGTCGACCGCCCGCATGCGTTCGCTGCGGGCGACGACGACATCAACAAGCAGTCCCTCAGCGCTACAAAGCTCCTGTTTGACAAGGGTAAGCCCGAGCAGCGGTGCTCAAGGCGTCGAGATACCCAAGCCCCTGACGACCGGACTCCTCTTACCCTCCAGCTCTCGGCGCTGAGCCTGTCTCGCTTCGACACATCAACTCCTTCCTCCTTTCGGTAACCGGTGCATCCTCCGCCGCGCCCTCCACCCGCTCCTCCTCAGGGAAGCGCAAGCGCTCTCCATCTCCCGACCTCTCCCTCCCGCCCACGCCCCTCGACGAGCTCTGGACCGATGGCATGGACCCCGACCAGGTCTGGGAGCAGCTGGAGCTCCGCGCCAAGGCCGTGTGCGACGTCATCAGCGAGGTCGTCGTCGCTGATGCCGACGAGGACGCGGGTGCGGAGGCTGGGTCGGAGTCTGAGGAGGAGGTCGGCGAAGGGGCGGGTGACGGGTTTGGGGAGGACTCTGAGGGGGAGAGCACGGACGCCGATCTGGACGAGGACGAGGAGGACTCAGAAGAGGAGGACGAGGACGAGGAGGTGCGTTATTATCTCTCTCGGTTACGACGGGGCATGGACGCTGACGGATGGTTGTACGAGAGCAGGACGACGCCCAGTACGGCGACCTCTCGTTCGAGGCTCTCCGCCGTGGCGAAGACGACTCGTCTCTGATCGGGGAAGACGATGCGGACGCTATCCGACCTCCTGCCCGCGGTACTTCGGGACGGAAAGAGAAGGGTGCTATGTACGTATGACCTGGAGAAGGACTAGCTTTTCGCCAGGCTGATTCGGGGCCGGAACAACAGGGGCGTGAAAGACGTGCACGGCCTCAACGACGCCTTCTTCGACATTGACTTGTTCAACCGCGAGACGGAGGATGCGGAGATGCGCGACCGCCTCAAGCGCGCGTCCGCTTCGGCTGACGCGGAAGACGAGGACGAGGATGGGGAAGACGTCGACTTGTTTGCCAGTAAGCGCAATGTCCAGCATTTCTGCCAGTAACTGCGAATTCTGACGCTAATTTTCAATGTGATCTTTACAGACGTCGACGACGCAGACTTTGACGGTGAAGACGAGGAAGGCATGGGTCTCGGCTTCGAGGAGAACGCGAACGGCACGTCTCTTCCCGGTATCATTTTGATAATACTTTCCAGGCTGACACAGTTCCCTTTCTGAAGGCATCTTCTATCGCGACTTCTTTGCCCCGCCGCGAAGAGGCTTTGCCCTCGCGGCCCCGTCCAACCCGCTCGCTTCTCCACCCGCATCGCGCCGCCCGCCGAAGCTCGCCGAGCCCGCCGACGCGCCCAGCTCGGCCATGCGCGGCGTGCGCTTCAACGACGCCGTCAAGGTTAAGAGCATCGCGCCGCGCAAGTCGCGCGGGCTCGAGAGCGACGATGAGGACGAGGAGGAGGACGGGGAGATGGCGCTGGATGGGCTGGAGGACCTGGAGGGGTACGGCGAGGAGGGCTTTGGGGACGAGGATGAGGAGATGGACTTCGAGGAGGAGGAGGACGACGAAGATGAGGATGAGAACGAGGAAGGCGATTTGGGCGCGGGCACGATGGGACGCTTCAACAGCGACCTGTTCGCGGACGACGACGTCTCGGATGACGAGGACGAAGGTGCGTCGCCACAGTGCTGGGCCGTTCCCTTCCCTTCTTCCATTGCTCACCCCGCTCTCGTTCATGTCCACAGCCGGTCCGCTGTCCGCCCATGCGCGCCGCCAGCTTGCCATCTCGCGTCAGATCGCCGAGCTCGAGGCCGAGAACGTCGCGAAGAAGGACTGGACGCTCATGGGCGAGGCTTCCGCCCGCGCGCGCCCCGAGAACAGCCTGCTCGCGGAGGATCTCGACTTCGAGACGACGGCCAAGGTCGTACCGATCGTGACGGAGGAGGCCACGCAGGGGCTGGAAGACCTCATCAAGCGCCGGATCTTGGATGTGCGTCTTCCTTCCCTGTCTGTTCTTGACCACGAACACCTTGCTTATTTTGTCCACGCGGACCGCTACGTGCAGAACAACTTCGACGACGTCGTCCGCCGTCGGCCGCTCGACGACAAGCCGTTCCTGCCCTCGCGCTTCTTTGAGCTCAACGACCAGCGCTCGTCCAAGGGCCTCGCCGAGATCTACGAGGACGAGTACCAGTCGGGCCAGCCGGGCGGCGTCGATGACCGCGACGGCAAGCTTGCCAAGGAGCACGAGGAGATCGACGCGCTATGGACCAACATCTCGAACAAGCTCGACGCGCTCAGCAACGCGCACTTTACGCCCAAGGCTGTAAGTGCCTAAGTCTTCCGTTTCCGCAAGTACACATTTCAATTTGCTCATGCTCCGGCGTCGCACAGCCCAAAGCGGCGATCGAGACCATCTCCAACCTTCCGTCCATCTCGCTCGAGTCGGCACTCCCCACCGCCGCATCCACCTCGACGCTCCTCGCGCCCGAGGAAGTTTTCTCCGCGCCCTCATCCGCGACGGGCGGCGCCGCGAAGTCGGAGCTCACGCCGGGGGAGAAGCGTGCGGCGCGGACGAAGGAGCGCAAGGCGCGGGCGAAGCAGCGCGCCAAGCTCGACGCCGCCGTGGACGCGTTCAGCGGCGAGCGGCGCGCGAAGCGCATGGGCGTCGGGCGGGAGAAGCGCGAGGCGCTCGACAAGCTTCTCAAGGGCAAGGGCGTCACCGTCGTTGGGAAGGAGGGGAAGGAGAAGGGCGGCAAGGGCGGCGCCGGCGGGAAGGGCAAGGCCAAGGGCGCGGACAGGAACGCTGCGGGGCTCAAGCTGTGATGTCTTGCATGTCCTCCATGTCTTTTCTCTTTCATTGCTTTCATTGGCATTCATTTCTACTTCTAGCACAGGATGCGTTATTTTCGACTTGCGCAGCGGACTTGGAAAGGGGGCGGAACCTGAATAGCTTATCAAGATTGCACTGCGCAGATTCGGCCTCGTGAAGAAACCCGCAAGCTTTACTCATTTTTACTCATATGCGCCTCATCCCCTATATGGGTCGTCGAATGAAGCGTCCAGCCTAATCAACTTCGTCTCATCGAGCAGCCTCCTTCTCCGCCTTGACCCTGGCAGCCCGCCGCTTTTTGTAGGCGGCTCGTTTCTTCGCCTTCGTCGCGGCAGCGAGTGCTTCCGCGCTGGAGGCTTCGAGGGTGTTGGACGCAAAGTCTTCCTGGCGCGCAGAGGGGCTCGCCTCAAAGACGCGAGGCGACGGTTGTACTGGCGGGCGGTGGGGGCCCGAATCGTTCACGGACGAACGCTTTCCACAGTCTGTTCAGCTCCGCCACTTGTAGATCATCCTGATTCGGAGGATCAATGTCAGCTTAATTGGACTTGGCCGCTAATGCCGCAGGATGCGAGGCCAAAGGGATGAGGGAGGAGCGAAGGCGTTGACGTAAGTCGAAGTTTGGCGGCACATAATCTTCCTCCGGCTGAGGACCTCGGTTTTCGAACTGGGCGCTGTCGATTCTTTCACACTCTATGATGCATCCGAGAACCGATTGAGCCGGCATGTTGACAAGATCAGGCGAGTACGCGTTCGAGGCAGGGTGTGGTCTAAGTGATGGAAGTGAAAAAGCGTGGTGGATAACGTCTGGTCCCGCTCTACACCCTCGCTGATTATTCATACTGCCTACGTGAAAGCCACCAGGGTTACCCGACGACAGAAAGCCGTGCATTAAAAGACGTCTTCTCCATCGAGCATCACAAACTCCCCGGTCGTCGCTGGTTTGAATACGTCCGCGAACTCTTCCTCTACCAGCAACCCCGTCTCCTCCGCGACCCTTCTGAGTGCTTCTTCTCTCCCCCAAGCGCGCACCTCTCCCTCTCCTCCCTCAACAAGCAGCGGAGCGTAACCGGTCAATGCCTGGACGACGCGCACCCTCGCTGTGCTCGCGCGCACAAGGGCCGGCGTTCGGATGAGCACGCTTTCGAGCGAGCAGCCCAGCGAGCGAGACGGGGAAGTAGGCAGCAGCGACGTCGTCTGGATTGGCGGAAGGAGTGTCGGGCCGAGGTGTCGGATGCGCGGTACGTTCCCTGCGTTGGGAGCGGGAGCGGGTGACGAGGTTGCGGGGAGTGGGGTAGATGAGAAGATCGGTCCGGTAGCTGGGGAGGATGTTGTGCGGAAGATGCCGGGACGGAGCGAGAAACGTGGAGAAGAGGAAAACACATCCGCCGAAGCGCTGGTGCGCCTGGACGGCGTGGTGTCCCCACCTCCGGCCGTGGCGCTTAGAGCGCTCGCCCTCCGGCTGGGACTGGGAGATCTCCGCACGCGCGGAACGAGCGAGGCCCTCCTCGGCTGCTGTGGCTGCTGTCGCACGGGTGAGGCGACTCCCGCACCGGACAGTGCGCCGAGCTCGGCTAGCTTCTCGTGTACGAACGTGTACAGGTGCAGCGTGAGGGCGTTGCGGAAGGAGAGCGCGAATTCCAGGAAGGACCACAGATGGAAGTCCCAGACGTTGAGAACGCCGTACGCTGGAGATGAAGGCGGGGAAGGGGAGAAGCGGCTGGTGGGGAAGGAAGGAGATGTCGACCCATCGTTGGGGTGCAAGGAGGCAAATCGACCCGAACCGCGGGCAAGGCTCTTGCGCATGACGGACAAGAGGTGGTAGACGACCTCAGCGTGATGCTGGGCCTGGCCGAGCCCGCCCCGTACGAGCACGACCTTGACGATCTGCAGCGTGATGAGCAGCACGGCTGCTGCGCTCCGCGCGGCGCTGGCGGCTTGCTTGTGCGGCGTGTCGGGAGCTTCGCCCTTCTTCGGCTGCCGCCCCTCGGCACCGAGCCCAGCAACGCCCGCGACGTTCTCGCCCGCCTTCACGAGCGCCACGAGCGCGTAGAGGACGATGCGGACCCAGACATCGTCATGTTCCGCAGCGGTCGCCGGAAGCGCAAGCGTGAGGGGGAGGACGACGCCTGCCAGGAGTGCTGGCGAGCGCGGCTGGCGCTCCAGTACGGAAAGCGCATCGACGAGCGGAAGGCCAATGGCGCCGACGATCAAGCTGACCGTCGACTGGCGCATTGGAGACGTTAGCAGCGTCCCGTTCGCGGCCGAACCCGCGCAGAGATCTAGCGCGGGTCCGCACACGCCATCGACGAGCGCGCGGCAGAAGTCGCGGTCTCTGGCGAATGCTTTCAGAGTGCAGAGTCGGCCGAGCGCGTCAAGGGTCGAGGAGAAGTCGACCTGGGCGGCAAACGCCGTAAAGATTGGCTCGAAGCTGCGAAGAACGGCCACGGTCTGCTTGACGCTCGCCGTGGCATCGGCCCGGAAGAGCTCGCGGAAGAGGCCGTCCGCGTTGCGGGCGCCTTGCTGGGGTGCGTCGCGCAACGAAGCCTTGACGAGCTCAAGCACCGTGCGCATCGCGGAGGTGCCAAGACGACCGCCTTCCGCGGCGAAGGACACGACGAGCGATATGTACTCGCGGCGGACAGAGGCGAGGTCGCTCGGTACTGACGGTTTCCCGGACAGAAACGACGTCTCGGCGGTCGTCGTCGTCTCGGACGCGCTGTCGCTGTCTGCGGCCGCTGCCGCGGGCGCTTTCGACTCGTCGCGCAGGTGGATTCGAGCGCGACGCCCTGCTCGGAAGATGACGCTCGAAAGCGCCTCCACAGCCTCACGAAGTAGAGATGCTGCAGAGCTCGCATACAGGTTGGGTAGGAGTAAACGAAACAGCCGCAGGAAGAGCTCGGCGCGGGTGGAAAGCGGGTCGTAGGCGATGATGGCTGTTTAGAAAAACGGTCAGATCCGTTTTGACAGAGGCAACCGCTTTACTCACTGACGAAAAGCCGCACGACACTGTCCAGCGGGAAAGAGCGGTCTTCGAACCGGTTTCCCAGCAGCGACGACAGCCCCCGAGTGTCCTCCGGTTCGGTACGGCCGTGGAGGGGGCCGAGCAGGATCTCGGGCGCGTCGTTGACCGAGTTGACGAGCGCTTCTCGCTCTTCGGCGTCGTTCAGGCCACGCAGTCCTGCCGGATCCTTCCCGTCGCCGTACGACGCCAGCGACGAGACGAGCGCGTAGAGTGAGTCGGCGATCCAGCGTCGATCGGCGTCCTTCTCGAGCGAGGAATGAAGCACCACGGGCGCGATGGACAGTAAGCTCTGGAAAGCGAACGCTTCCTGATGCACGGCGAAGAATCGTTGCCAGGCGTGCTCGACCGCGAGACGAACGGCACTGCCCGGACGCGCTTCGGCGTACAAGGTGAAGAGAGAGGGTGCGAAGAGGGCAAAGCTGTTCGACGCCGAGACAAGACGGCGGAAGCGAGTCGTGGCGGCCATCAGCGCTGTCAACGAGTGGATTAGCAAGTAGTAGGACATTGATGAAGTTTTTGGTCTTACCTTGCAGGGCATGCACAACGACATTCACATCCTGACCGTGCGCGGTGAGGATCACGTTGATGCCAGAGATGAGCCGGGCGAGCTCGTCGTGGTCGTTCCAGTTACGGTTGAGGGAGCAGAGCGTGCGGGTGACGGCGAGCAGCCACGAGCGCGCAACGAGGAGGGAGTAGCGGCCCCGAGAAAAGGAGTCGTAGTCGAGGAGCTCGAGCTGAGACTTGGCATTCGGCCGGCGATGAGGGACAGCGAATCGGCCGACGCGCGGTCCGCCTCGTTCGACCGGCAGAAGCGCTGGCTCGGCGATGAACTTCTTGATGTTGTAGGCTGCGTCGAGAATACGGTCACTGTCAGCCTTCGTATGCGACAGAAAGCCGAAGACCTTACTATCCCGAGCTCCAGCCGCCAAAGCGCTAAGGAGAAAGATGTTTTGGCCCGCGTCGGAGCAGAGACGGAGAACGATCGGCGCAGCAGGGTCGAGATGCTTCGCGACGCTGTGAAGCATAGCACGTCAGATTTGGCGTAGGGATCAAGTTCATGATGAGCACTGACTTGAGAAACAGCGAGTCGATCTTGTTCTTGCGTAGGCTGTTTACCGAGAAATCCGATACGAGCGAGCTGAAGCGAGCCGCAGGCGGGAGCACGAGAACGAAGAGCTCCGCGCTGCTGCCCGGCCGCTCGCGTACGCGGGTCTTGAGAAGACCGGCGAGATGGTTCCAGAGGTGATGAGCAAGCGCCGGAGGCAAAGACGCTGCGACGCCGGCGAGCTGGGCGATGCGCGCTATCGCCCTGCGCTCGGCGTCCGGCTCGCCGGAAAGGTCCTCCAGGAGCGGGCGGACGAAGAGCGTCGGGTCGTCACGCATCATAAGCAGGATCGCGTCTCGGGCAGCGAACGAGACTGCGCTGTCGGCGTCCGACAACAGATCCGCCAGCTGCGGCAACAGACGTCCGATCGCGGGGACGAGAACGGCGCGTCGCTTCGCATCGGGCTGCTCGCGTATGGCGCTCGAGCCACGCCGAATTAGCGGCCGCATCTCAGGCGCTGTTGCGGGAGCTCCCAGATGCGATGAGGGGAGCTCCTCCGTGCCGCGCTCGAGGAACGCGCTCGGAAGAATAGTAATCGGCGTGCGCTCAAGTTCGGACAGCGCTTCGTCGGTCTGTCAAGAAGCATCGTTCCGTCAGAATCATAGGTGAGTGCTGCAAGGTGATAGAGCAGGCATACCGTCCTTTCCTGCGTGTCCCAGCCGAGCTCCTCAAGTCTCCGCCGAACCTCGATCGGTAGCGATGCGCCGAGCTTGAGGCGCGTCGCCTCCGGAACGTCAGGCTGCACGTAACGCGTGTGACCGACCTCAGCGGGGACGAAGCCGATCGCTTGCCGCGCCGTGCGGAAGGGACGACGACGGGTCTTGTCCGGCAGGTACGGCTGCGTGAGGATCTGGTGTCGCCAGCCGAAGAGCGTCGCCAGCTTGGAAACGGCAGCGCGTCGTACGGTGGCGTCCGAGCTACCGATGACATAGCCGTGTGAGCTGCCGCACCGCGCACAGAATAGACATGAATGACTTACCTTTGTAGATCTCGCTCGATCATGCCACTCAACGCTTCGGGGTCTTTCTCGCCGAGCTGCATCAGTAAGAAGGCCGCCTGGATTGAAAAGGGGTCAGTCTGAAGACCACGGAATATGTGTTTTGGACGCACTGGACCGACACATGTGCATCCGAGGCCGTGCGTCCACGCGACCTCGCCGACGCGTTGAAGGTCCGCCGTGGAGAGAAGATGAAACAGTGCGACGAGCAGCTCGAGCGGCGCCGCCGCGGGATCCTCGTCGAGACTGGACAAAGTTTTCTGACGGGCTCGGACGAGGTTCTCTCCGTCGACGCTCTGTAACAGGGCACGCATGTTCAGCAGAGCCAGAAGCAATAGAACAGCAGATAACGTACGCCGGACTCCTGCTGCGCTGCTTTGTACACCGCTCTGATCTTCCCCCTTCGCACACCTATCTCGTCGAGGTCCGCCGGCACGACGTGGAGAGCGGGCGGCTCCTCGTCCTGAACGAACGGGTTGACGGACTCGCGAATGGGGGCGCCGACAAACGCCTGCGTCGCCCACTTGACAACGAGCGCGAGCCAAGGCGGACTATCGTCAAGACATCAAAGTGAGTCAACTGACAAGAAAAAACGGTGACTGAAAAAGGCCTCTGACGCACTTCGAAATGCTGCGCGTGCACAAGCGCATCTCGAGGATGAGCCGGCACAGCAGCGTGCGCTGCGAGAACGGGACTAAGCGCGCCTGCTCCTTCGCGGTCACCACGACGGCGATCCTCGTCTCGAGCCCCGCACAGAACGTCGCGATGGCCTTTTTCTCGTCGGGGCCCAGGCGCTCGTCGCGAGCGACGTCACGGAAGGCGAGGATGAGCTCGACCGCCAGCAGGCTCTGGCCGAGCTTGAACGGGGCGAACGCGAGCGCGGGGGCGGACTCAGACTTGGCCTTCGACTTCGTGCTGTCCGCGAGGAGGGCGACGGCAATCATCTCCGGGTCGCGCAGGAGGAGATGCCGTGGCGTGGCGGAGCGAGCGAGGCGCAGGAGGTTGAGGAGGAGCGCGGGCAGGGCGGTGGCGGACGATGAGGAGGATAAGGTAAAGATGGGTTTGTGGAAGGGCGCGGGGTGGCGGAAGGAGAGGGCGTCGAGGAGAGAAGTGAGGCTCGGGGAGGGAGTCCAGGGAAGGTGCTGTGCGATCCTCGGTCAGCCAAGGGCCAGACAAGCCTTGAGCTGCGAATAATGGACTATACCTTCGGCAGAGAGGGCAGAAACACTTGTGCGACGGAGTTGGCGATGTCGTCACGCGAGTCCAGGAGTACTTTCCGCACGATCAACATCGCATCGTCGAGCGGCTGCGTCTCGAGCTGTGCACATCTCCACTAGTCAATGCTTGCGGATGGATAAAGAGCTGAAGGACGCACCAGCTCCTCCACAGCCTCAGCCACGCTCTTCCGCCCTGCATCGCCTGCCCACATTTCCCCGAGCAACTCGCCGTTCTTGTCCAACAGCAGCGCGGCCGCGGCAGCCGCCGTCCACTCTTCCGCGGCCTCGTCCACGGTGAGGGTGTAGAGAAACGGTAGGGTGCGGGAGCGCAGGAGGTGCAGGAGCGGGATGCGATGGGAGGGCGAGAGGTCGAGGAGCGGAAGAGCCAGGGCGGACAGGCGCCGGACGATGCGGCGGTGAAGGAGGGTTGTGAGGGGATCACTGCGGGCGGGCCGAGGAGGGAAAGACCGCTATGGGTAGAGGAAATGAGCGCGCGGGAGGGAGAGTTGACAGGAAGACTGCGTACATCTAGCATTCCACTGAGCAGAAGCGTGTCGACCTCTCGGCGGGCGCCTAACACTTGAGTCAAACCCTCCAGGACGACCCACGCTTCCGCACCGCCCTCCTCAGGCGGCACGAACCCATACTCAAGCGCGACCTCGCCTTCGTCCAGCTTGATGACCCTTCCCGCTCCCAACTCCTCCACAAACGTTTCCACCCAGCTGCGGGTCCTTGCCCACGGCTCAAGCGCCGCGAGGGCGCGTACTGCCGCGCCGACAATGGCGAGCAAAGCGAGCGGCGTATTCGGACGATGCGGCGCAACGGACCGCGTCGAGACGAGCGGCTGGAGGGCCTGGCGCGCCCGGTCCTGGAGATCCTGGTCTGGCGCGGCGAGCGCGCGGAGGAGGAAGCACCAGCGTGCAACTTCCTGCGACTCGTCGGCCGCCTCCCAGCCGAGAACGGTCGAGAGGCAGTCGAGCGCGAGCCACGCGGCCTCGTGGTCGAACTGGCCTGGCGGGCGGAGGAAGGGCGTGGAGAGCGCGGAGAGGACGGAGGTGTGCAGGGGGAGGACACGCGTCCGGCCGCGGCCGGCGAGGAGCGCTCCGCGGAGCGCGAGAAGCGGATCGGTGGGCAGGGTTGACTTGCGCGAGCGCTTGGATGACGCCGAGGCACTATGGTGGTCGCCCTGCGGCGCCTGCGCCGGTGGCGGCGGCGGGAGGGACGAGATGGCGAGCGCGGCCGCGATGGACTCTTCGAAGAGCTTGTACACCGATTTCTCTTGCACGACGTTGTGCATGCGCTCGCCGGGCCTGTACCGCGACTTGCTTTTGGAGACGGGCGAGACGGGGCTCTTTGGGCCCGGGGCAGGGGAGGCCGGGCGCGAGGAGGACGCCGCGCCTGCGGCTTGGGCGAGGAACGCTCGGCGGAGACCTCCCCAGCGTTCGGAGGGCGTGACGGCAGACGGCGGGGCCGGGGGAGACGTGGCGCGGATGAGCGCGTCCAGCTTGAGCGGGGGTGGGCGCGGCGCAGGGAAGCGCGGCTTGTGCGGGGCGGGCGAGGATGTGCGTGAGGGGATCGGAAAAGTAACCGCCTTGATTTCAGCAGGCGGCGCAGGAGGACTATCCTCGGCTGGATCTAATGGAGGTACTAGAGGAGAGGTAATGGATTCGGGGGAGGAGAACGTCGGGGGCAAGGACGGTGGGGGCGGGGAGGACGTTGACGAAGCGAGGGAAGTGCGCGAGCGCGTCGATGGCGGAAGTGGACGCGCGCCCGAGGGCTTCTTGGGAGGGGATCCCGGAGGTGTGGGCGTCATGGAGGCTGGATTCTACGGATCTTGTGGTGTTGGGCAGGTTCTGGTCAGTGCGATCTGCCGCAGATGCTGTCCATGCAGATTGCTGACCACTCAACCCTCGCAGGTAAGACGAGTTCAATGGGGTAACTCTTTAGATTAAACAAAGGTCAGTGCTAGAGCTCGCATGTTCAAGTTGTGTGTGAGAACTCTTGGGGCTCACCCAATTTTGAAAGCGACCACGCCTGTCCCTGCTGGCGGGCTGCCCGTCTCGCCCCCGGCGTTCGAACTCTGCGGGAGACTAACGAAAAATTGAAACCATGCAGCGCTTTGTCAGTTGATGTTATTCCATCCCGTAAAGGTGCACATCGCGAAAGCGAGGTGTTCGAGGGTTTACGATAAGGCAAGTCGAGTCGATTCGAGCTCGAACGAACGGGGAGAGTTGCGAGATAAAAGCAGAGCGGGGTCACAATCGCACTTGATCGAAATGCAGAAGTTTTTGGTGATTTACGGAGTGAATATTCACCTGATGGATGCTTGCCAGTTTTGTAACAATGGATGAGATGGTGGAAGCGATGCAACGCCAGCAAGAACACTCCCCTTGCACAAACACCTGAAACTGCTTAGTAAGGAAAGCTCGGGCCAAGTCCGTGTGGCACCGCGACACAGCCTGGTGGCCTGGTGTTCCAGGCTGCCTAGCAACCACCATCTGCCTCTCTGTCCACTTTACGGTCGTCTCAAATATTCCCAGTCTATTCCCCATAAATCTACAAGCTTTCTTTCAGCCATGTTCGTTAGCCGCCAGCCAGCCGATACAGTCGGAGAGCGCTTTGCTGATGCCTGCATCGCCCATTGGCCCATCTCCAGGTCCTGGTTCAAGCGTTCAGCGCAATCTCACAGTGCGTCATGTCGTCCGGCATTCTCTCCTCCCTCATGTCATCCTCTTTCTTCCTCCCAGTTCCCGCCGTTCCCGAGGATCGCCAGCGCAACGAGCTGCTCGGATCCGCAGCAAGCCAGCACTCGCAGCCTCCCCGCTTCTCGCAAGAATCGCGCTACCCTCCCTCCTACAAAACCCAGTCCTCCGACCCCGCGCGCGATGAGCTCTTCGCTGGGAGCCGTGCGGCGCCCATGGACTCGCGCTACGGAGCCGGCGCCGGCGGGGCGCAGCCAGATCCGTACGGCGGGACGGAGGACTCGTACGGGAACGGGAATGGGAACGGGAACGGGAATGGGTATGGAGGCGACGGGTATGGGGAGGAGGTCGCGCCGGCGGATGAGGACGAGCAGATCGAGGGGATCAAGCAGCAGACGCGGTTCATCAAGCAGGAGAGCTTGAGCTCGACCCGGAACGCGCTCCGGATCGCTCGGGAGACGGAGGAGACGGCTACAAACACCCTTGTCAGGCTCGGAGACCAGTCTGGTGAGTTTCCTTATACTAAAACTCTTGGATGGGATGAGTGTCTTTGGGTGGGATCTCATGCCTTGCTTCCCCGGCCCCTCCCAGAGCGCATCGCCGACACGGAGCGGCACCTGGACATGGCCAAGGCGCACTCGAACCGTGCCGAGGACCGTATGGCGGAGCTGAAGCAGCTGAACCGCTCCATCTTCCGGCCCGTTGTGACGTGGAACAAGGACAAGAAGCGGCGGCAGGAGGAGCAGCGAATCCACGATCGGCACGCGGCCGAGC
>JTLS01000498.1:0-17936 GCA_000826855.1 Basidioascus undulatus
GCCGAGTGCAAGCTAGGCGATGAGCCGGCCCACCCTCCCCCCCATTTCCACCATGTCCTCCTCTTGCTCTTCTTTCGCATGGCGCTCCTTCGCTTCTTCCCCCGACTCGGCGTTCCCGCTCGCCCCGGGCGGTGGCGCCCCCCACTCTTTTCGGGACGCCGCCACCAGTTCCACTTCCCCTCTTGGTACGGCGCATCAGCAGCAGCAATAGTCGCAGCGGATACGAGCACTAACACCCTCATCTCGCCCTTCTCGCCACCCGCGATTAGCTCCTTCCCCCACGTACCCCACGCCACCCAACTACGACTCCCCCCTGCCCCTGCCCCTCCGTCACCACCAGCTCACCCGTCCATGCGACCCCATCACGCTCCCGCCTATCCACACGCTCTCCCTTAACAACTCGCTGCCCACCCCGCCGCCGTCAAATCCGCCGTCGACGCGCGGGCTCAAGCGCGCGCGCTCGCTCTCGAACGCCTCGCAGACGAGCCAGGGCAGCTTCGTCTTCCCTCCCTCGGGCGGGTCTGCCTCGGGGTCAGATGACGACGTTGGGGGCACGGGGGGGAAAAAGGAGCGCAAGGGCTTTGCGGATGGCTTGGTCGGTGAGTCGCAACCGTACTACAGAGACGGCGAAGAGCGGTCGTGCTGAACGTTCGCGCGGCCTCGGACGTAGACACCGCGGTGTTCACGATCGAGGCCATTTGGAACTCGCCGCTGCCAGGCGTGAACGCGGCTGCCTCGTCGGACGAGTCGAACCTCCCCCTCCGACTCTTCATCCACGAGACGCTCCGCCGGTCGCGCACGTCCTGCTCGACCCTCCAGGCTGCGCTCTTCTACCTCTTCCGCGTGCGCGAGAAGATCAAGGCCCTGCGCGCCGCAGCGGCGTGCCAGCCCGAGGCGTCCCGCGACCCGATCCTCTGCGGCCGGCGCACCTTCCTCTCGGCGCTCATCCTCGCGTCCAAGTTCCTGCAGGACCGGCACTTTTCGAACAAGGCCTGGGCGAAGATGTCGGGCCTCGCCGCCCGCGAGATCAGTGCCAACGAGCGCGCGTTCCTGGGCATCCTCGGGTACGAGCTCTCCATCGCTGAGGCGACATGGGACCGCTGGACGGCGTTCCTCAAGACGCTCGTGGACAACAAGGGCATCGTCAGCCCCGGCGGATCCCCGCCCGTCTCGCCCCTCGGCGGACCGGCGTCGTCCCTCCTCACCGCCTCCCGCTCCGAGCCCGAGCTGGAGGAGCGTCGCGCAAAGGTCGCGCGAACGGGCATCGCGCGCTCCACCTCGGACGCGCAGTTCGCGTACTCCGCCCCGGCCCCTGCATCCTCGCCGGCGCCGGCGCCGGTGCAGGCGCGCCCTCTCCGCCGAGCAGTCGCGAGCGCCTCACTGCTCCTCCACCCGTCGTCCGCCACCGGCCGCCGTCGCTCCCCGCCCTCGCCCGCGGACTCGCACTCACCCGCCGCGTCCGAGTCGAGCATGTCTAGCGTCGCCGAGATGGCCCCGCTCGCCCCGAGCGCAGTCTTCACCTGGGAGGGCGTCCGCATGGCCGCCGGCGCGGGTGGGTCCGCCACTGTCAATGCGGATGGCCCGGTCCCGTGGTGGGTCGCGGAGAGCGTCGGGGCCTAGGTGAGCTGGTCGGCCTCACACCTTTCTCACTAGCGTGGGAACGTTTTCCACTTCCTTTTCTACCCCTGTGCCATATCATTTGTTCTCCTTCGCTCTCATTCTTCATTTCGCCTTCATTGCCTTTCTCCTTCGTGTCCAAAAATTGCCACCCGCTTGTTCATTGTTTCTTTCCTCGTCTACCTTTCGTTTCTTGTCTCTATCGCTTCTACTTCGCGCCCTCATCGACGGACCCGCCCCTCCGCTCGACACTCACTTCCACCCTCTACCCTACCATGTTTTTTAAGCCTCTTCTCCCTATGCCTCTATGCAATCTCACCTTACCGTTTTCTTGCCTTGCCTTGCCTTTTTCCATCCTCTCTTCTTGTCCCTTCCCGTCCCGTCTCGTCTCGTCTGTTCCTCTTGTACTCCTCCGTATCGTGTGCTCACTCTCACTTTTTCTCTCCCGATCACAATATGCCCTGCCGATGTCGTATCGTCTCGTCTCAAATAAGCGTTCGCTTTGCAAGCCATCGCCGTGTGCGACGTCGTGCCAGCGTGCTCATTCCGTCTGCACCCTCAACGCGAGGCGGCCGCCACCGAGTCGAGGTGCCCATCACTCCGCAACGCACCTAGGACGCGTGCGAGCTGTGAGTGCTGTTTTCGCATAATCATCGATGTCGATCGATGGTGCTGCGAAGAGGGGCAGCAAGAACAGGCAGTGAATCACCACAAGCTGCTTGAATCGAGGGTGACGGGCCTCCTTCGTCGTAAGTCGCCTGCGTGTGCCTTTATCAGGGAGGATTTTGCAGACGCTCAGTTGGGCTGTTGGCATTCGATGCTGTTACCATGCTTTGCAGGGCACTGAATGTTGCGGACGTTGCGGGGACTGCCTGAGTGCAGCCATTTGGCGTGCACCGTTAGAAGCGAGTTGGAATTATTCAGGACTGTCGATAGCGCATCTGATTTATTTATTCGTCTTCTAATTCATCTTCTCTGCCATTGTCGCTGCCATTGCGATACTGAAAAGCTGCACCCAGCCTGCTCGCGTGCGCGATGAACGACCGGCCGCCGGCGTGGGAATCGCCGGAGCACCTGAGGCAACAACCCCTTGCCCCCTCGTCATCATCTTCATCAACATTCACTGAAATCCATCTTGACAACTACCAGCGAATAATGAGCACATACAAGCTAGACCACTCCGGGACGCTCATGCTTGAAGCGCCCTTTGCTCGAGTGCGAGCTCGTAAACCAGCTGGACGCAAGCCGGATCTCTTGAAGCTGACTGGGTTCCCGCTCAGGTACCGTACGAGGGCCTACGCAAGACGTTCCGAACATCGCAGAAGCAGATCGACCGCGATTTTGGCGCGCTAAACACCAACATTGGCGCGCTCGCGGAGATGGAGGCGGCGGGGAAGGTCCAGGGCGGGGGCGAGGGATGGGAGGAGGCGCTCAGGTTGCTGGACGGGATGATTGGGCGGGTGCGGGGACTGAAGCGCAAGGTGAGCCGTCGAGTATACAGTTTCAGGAGAGAACGAAAAGGACTGACGGCGCTGTGTCGGGTGCAGCTCGCCGACCTCCGAGAACCGACAGGCTCGCAGATCGGCATGTTCCGCACGCGGCTCGATCACCTCTCCGAGCTCCCCTCGTCCGCCCTGGAGCCGGAGGACGCGGATGGGGTGGCACACCTGCGCGAGTGGAAGGAGCGCAGGCTGGAACGGTGGATCGCTGACTGGTGCTTGCGCAAGGGGAGGGCGGACGTCGCAGCGCAGCTGGCGAGGAAGGCGGGGATCGAGGTGCGTGTGTGCGGTATGGAAGGCGGTCGGCTGACAGGGGAGACAAGAGGGAAGGAGAGCTGACTGGGGTGAGGATGGCGTAGGATCTGGTGGACGTGCAGCTGTTCTCGGACGTCGCAAGGATCGAGAAGGCCCTGCTGGGGAGGAGCTGCACGGAGGCGATCGCGTGGTCCGCCGAGAACAAGGCGAGCTTGCGGAAGAGCAATGTGCGTGTTCTCGCTCTCTCCTTCCTTCCTTTTCTACGTCTGGCAATGTCTGATGCAAGTTCCTGCGGGCGCCGCCAGAGCACCCTCGAGTTCGACCTCCGCCTGCAGGAATACATCGAACTCGTGCGCGCGCTCAAGCACGACGAGGCGATGGCCTACCTCCGCAAGCACCTGGTCCCCGCGTTCGCGGACAAGTCGAAGGAGATCCAGCAGGCGATCGCGCTCCTCGCGTTCCCTGAATCATCGGCCGTGAGCGTGTACAAGGTGTGGCGTTCCCCCACTGCCCCTTCGCCCCACCCGCTCTTGCCCTGACGCGGTCGATGTCCCCTCACAGCGTCTCTACGACCCCTCCCGCTGGGCCTCGCTCGCCGCGTCGTTCCGCCTCGCCGCATACGAGCTGCACGCCCTCCCGCCGCAGCCGCTTCTGCACATCGCGCTCTCCGCCGGGCTCGCGTCCCTCAAGGTCCCCGCGTGCTACCAGGACGCGGCAGGGCCGGGGGCGGGGGCGGAGCACGCGCCCGACTGCCCGACCTGCGACACCGCGGGGCTCGGCGTCCTCGCGCGGGAGGTGCCCTACAGCCACCACACGAACTCGAGCATCGTGTGCCGCATCACCGACCGCGTTGTCTTGGATGGGGAGATGATGTGCTTCCCGAATGGGAGGGTGTATTCGAAGCCGGTTAGTGGAGTCGTCTGCTTAGCTGTGGATGTGCTGTGCTGATCTGCGGGCGTGCGGGGATAGGCACTCGAAGAGATGGCGCTCAAGAACGATGGGTCGGTCACTTGTCCGAGGGAGGGCGAGACCGTATCGTTCACGAAGCTCAGGAAGGTCTACGTCTCTTGATTGGCTTTCACCCCATTTTTGTTTCCCATACGTTGCCTCGCCTGCCGCTTCGCAACCTCTCGCATCACATACCGCACACTTGCTCTGCAGCCCCCCTTCACGCCGCACTTTGTTTGATTCCATTTATTTTTTGAGTCCACCTTGTATCCACTGCATGTCTTGTCCTCGCAACGCCACTGTATTCCCCATCCCATGTTGCCGTTGCGTCCAGCACACATGTCTCGTGTCTCGCACGAAGATTTACCACTCTGACCCAGGCTCCCTTGCTTCTGGACGTGATGCGGGGATTCCGGACCCTGGAGAAGGCGTAACACAGGAGGGGCCATCCTTTCGCGGTGAAGACACCGCGCCACGCAAGAAGCGGCCTATCTGTGACTGCATACCGCAATGAATATTTATTACAGAGTATTGTGATGTACATTAAGTACTCCCTCTTTTTGGGAGTGTCTGGGGTGCTGCGCCATACTGACGAGCGTTGCCTGAACGCCGGCCAACTGCCGTGCCTGCAGCTCGCTTTTCATCTGTCCCCAAATACTCCTGCCATTACCGGCAGAATTGCGATGCAGGGCCTGGGGAGGTGCCGTGCAGCAATTGATAGGGAGTGCCAAAGCTGCCACCGGGTAGCATCACGCCGGCGGACCTGGACCTCCGATACCTGTGACTGCGTTGAGGAATGCTGGATGAGGTTGGATTGAGCTGACTAGTACTAGATAATCAATGGGGCATACCCGGAGGAGGGGCCTGAGGAGCAGGAGCAGCGAACAGCGGCTGTGTGCGCCGAGGAGGGCAAGAATTGCGCGCCTTGTGGTGGCTGTGGAGAAATGCATTGTTAACAGATGTGGTAGACTTGAAGGACGTGAAAGCAAGTCACTCACTTTGAGTTCACTTTTATCTCCGAGCGGCACGCGCTGCCTCAACAGTTGTCGCCGCCGATAGTCTCGTGCCCGGGAATCAAGGCCACAGCGCGGGCGAGGATACAAACCGCGAGCATATACAAATTGCGACTGGTATACAAGGATTACTTATCAATTCATCTTGTGACCAATTATCCTGTGCAATGTGAGCCAATGCACGCGATTTCGTCGATTGAGCAGAGCTTCAACTTACAGCTGGGGTGCCAGCACAAACCTGCGCCCTGTAACGTCTTTTAACCCTGTCACGTCTCTGGCAGTGGTACCTCAAAAAGTTACGACTTTTCCTTGTAAGGAGGTAGCTCGTTGAATCTCGATTAGGACTGCCTGAGTGCAGGCACTGCCCGGGGACACTGCCACGCGACAGTGCAGGCTGACCTTCTTGTTTTCCACCGGGCCTACAAGACTTCACCCCAAAAGTTCGAATAGTTTAAACGTTTCGCCCATCCAAACCCCAAGCTTTCAAGCAATCAGTGTCTACGTGCTGTGTTCTGCTGCTTGCGCCGTGCTGGGGGACAGGCACTCCAAGCAAGCGGCACTAGAAAGACAGATCGGTCAATTTGGTCCTAGTTGCATTCTCAGGATTCTTGTACTCCCCAGCACATACCGCATACTTTTGCTCGCCGTGTTCCTTGCTCGTATCCCGCTTAACCTATCGACCAAGGAATGCCCCTCTTTGCAGGTCCTGCGAGATACTTACTAGACTTCCCAGCTCATATCGCCGTCGACTCTTTAATTTTGCTTACATTCCCACCCAAGTTGGTCATTATTGCGCCCTTCTGACCGGGCCTTTCTAAATTCCTCACTGGTTGACAGCTGTGAAGCACTGTCCCTATCCTCAGAGGCGGAGTTTCAAGGGAGGTAAGAGGAGCTGTCAGTATAGCTTGTTAGGGCAAAGAAGACCTGTGGAGAGATTGCCTGTGAATGTAATTTTCCAACCCAGCGGCACGACTGCCATAGGTAGAGCTGACTGCTTCTTGTCAACGAACTGAACATGCAGAACCGTGTGAACCATCTCCGCTGTTCGTAGGCATCTTGAGACCCAACAACGCATGGATGTTGAGTTGTATGGAAAATGTCAGTGCCACCGGTACCATTCAGTGAGTAAGGGTCCTGTTGCGGCAACAATTGACAACGCAGCGAACTTGCAGTTTGGGGTTTCACGTGCAGATGCTGACGCACTGCACTGCACGCTTGTGGCACGATGTTCAAGGACCCCCTTGTGCGCACCATCTGGCAGTCTTCTGTGCTTTACCCACCTTCGACTACCTCCTATAAATGTGCACGAAAGATACCTCCGAGGTAGCTTGCGTCGATGCCAAGTCCCGGAGAGCATGCGTGGGAGTTTGCGATGCCGCGGTGCCTTTGGCCGAACACAGCTCTCTCGGGCCTCAGCCTCTCAGCCTCTCCCTCTAACCTCCCTTGACCCTCTATCTTACACCTTTATCTTGCCCACCATCCACCATGTCGACACCGGACGCAAGCGCGGCGGCGTCGGCATCAGCATCGGCGACCGTGCCAACCGCACCGCTCACGCCGGTAGAGCCTGATAAAGATCCCCTCACGCGCACCCCAACACCCTCACAGCCTCGAACGCCGCGAGGGCAGCGCATCCCGACACCGGAGCCCCCCAACGCTCCTCAATTAGCAGCTCTTCCTCATCTCGCAGCAGTTCCAGAT
The DNA here is from genome assembly GCA_000826855.1 of Basidioascus undulatus. NCBI lineage: Eukaryota > Fungi > Basidiomycota > Geminibasidiomycetes > Geminibasidiales > Geminibasidiaceae > Basidioascus > Basidioascus undulatus. The sequence goes on from JTLS01000498.1 coordinate 7,034, forward strand.
CCGGAGCCTCAGCGCGCACCGGCATTTGTCCCCCCACCACTACCCCCGCCGGGGCAGCAGGTCGAAGCGCCTGCGGTCCAAGTCCGACAGAACGTGCTGGTGGGGCTGATCCGCGGGCTGGGAGGGTTCGGGCGCGGACCGGCAGCGTTGGTGTTCAAGGGCGTGTTTGTTTTCGCTCAGGTGCGCCTACGACATGTTATTCTTGTCGGTGGACTTTCCACTGAGCCCGGGAGGCCGGTTGCGAGCAGCTTGTCACTTTCTCTACCCTCCTCGGACTCGCCAACGCCCGCCATCAAACCTGCGACGTACCCCTCCGCGCCTTCATCATCGTGCATCTCATCCGAGTGTGCACCAAGTACCCCCTGCAGGTGTATCTCGCTACGGGCGCTAAGCGGCGCGCTGCGGTGCAGGCTGCTCAGCAAGCGCCCGGCCCAGCAGGGCTAGCCGGTGGAGCGGGCGCGGCGGGCGCGGCTGCGGGTGGGGCGGCGGGGGCGGCGAATGGTGTCGCAGCTGGTGGTGGTGGGGACGCCCAGGGCGGCGGCTTGAACGAGCGGGCGCAGGACGTAGCGCAGATGGAGGCATGGCTGGAACGAAATGCGGTGAATACTGATCACTTAGAATCCCACAAGTGTCATCTTCTGAAGGTCGACGTCTGGACGCAGGATTGGCTCACTCGTGTTCAGCGCCTGTCAGACCTGTCTCTCTTTGTGCGTTCACATCTCGCTTTCAGCGTCGAGACTGCTGCTCACTCCTTGGCTGCCGGATACAGTTTGGTTTCTTTTGGTTAGTCTCATTCGCATGTTCCAGACCGTATGCCGTGCTGAAATGGCTGAGTTGACGCTCACACACCCCACAGGTTCATCTTCGGCCTGTCCGTGCTCGGCCTGTCTTGATATTCAGCTACTTCCCTGCTCACGTCTCCTTACCTGCAGGTATTGGCTCATCGGTTCTGACACCTGCAAGACTACCTCACCCCTTATTTTCTACTCTTCGGTGGTCGCCCTCTGCGGCGGGTTCCTCGTCTGCACCAAATGGGTGCTCATACTGCTCGCAATCGTCATCGTCTTGCCGTCAGTAGTCTTCCTCTCTGCGTCCGTCACCCTTCTTCGGTTCGGAAGCTAACTGCCGGCTCCTCCCGGGTGCGCGCACGTGCTACTGTGTTTGTGCGGGTTCAGAATTGTCTTCGTACGTGTCGTCACCTCTCACTCGCGCTTCCCTGTTCCTTGCCCCCTTTCCTTCCCTCTCCCCCTTCCACACTCTCTTGGCAGCCTGCAAGTCTGCGAGTACTCATGGGCACGCTGCTGCACCGGCAGGTGGTCTGCCGTTGGCTCGGAGTCGACCTCAACCCCGCCGGCCCGAAGCCGCAGATCGGGAAGATGGAGCGGTCCGACGTCGACCGGATCCCGCTTGTCCACTACATCCCCGCCGAGAAGGACGACGAGGAGCAACAGCCCGACCCTTCCGCCCTCTCCCCCGTGCCGGGCCCTTCCTCAGCTCCGTCCGCCGCCGCCGACGGCCGCTCCATCCGCTCCACAAAGAAGGGCCGAAGGAAATGGCTGTTTACGCGCCTTCTCCGACGCAGCACGAAACCCTCGCCTCCTGGCGCCCGGCCCACAGCTTCCCACCCTCACGTCCACGAGCGATACGCACCCACCCGATGGCCGCTGCATCCCCTTCTCGCAAACCGAGCAGTGTGCCCGATCTGCCTGGCGGACTACGAGTCAGTCCCGTCTTTACCTGTTCCACCTGTTCCAGGACCTCCCTTCTGAGGCAGTGCATCTTTCTCCTCAGACCTCCGCCAAGAGTGGGCGAGCAGGGCGTCAAGGAGCCGGAAGAGCTCAGACTGCTCAGCTGCGGTCATGTCATTCACGTGCGCTCGCATCCCCCTTTTCTTCTTTTATCCCTTTTATCCCGCGAGTGACAACCCAAGCTGATTTCCCGTTCCGATCTTCAGAAAGCTTGTGTCGACCCCTGGCTCGCGGACGTCTCGGGACGCTGCCCCGTGTGCCAAGCGCAGGTGCAGGTCCCGCCCGAGAAGGGCAAGGGCAGCGGCAAAGGACGCTAGCCCTCCCCGCTCCCCTTCCTTCTTCATCCTTGTATACCTATTATGGGGACACTTGCCCGTCTTTGTACGATTCGCATCATCGGTGTACTTTTCTTGCTGCTTGCCTCGCTTCCTCCCGTCCTCGCCCTTGCCGCCTCACTCTCGATTCGCCTCGCATATTACCGCATCTCATCTACGATCCTCGCGCAGAACCCATGTATCACCCTCGTTCACGCAGCTATGTCCTTGCACTCTAATGCATTATCGACTTCTGGTCGTCTACGTCCTGCTCGGGAGCCCTACAGCGGCTCGATCGGCTGACGCGGGCCGAGAGGGATGATGCCGGTGGGGTTGACTGTGGTGGGGTTCGTTAGCCGATGTACATATGTAAGTTTCGCAAGGGGAAAAGGCGACTAACTTTGCTTGTGCGATGCGAAGTAGTTGTGCTTCGAATGATCAAAGTCCATCGTCTCGCGGAAGACGGGGTTATTCCAGTAGAGACAGCGTAGCTGACGACATGAGGAGGACCGTCAGCTGAAGTTGATTGAGTATCTGAAGCCGCTTGATGCATGGTCGCTCACCCAGAGATGCAGGTTGGGGTAGTCGTGCCGTATGGACTTCATGTTGCACTTGAAGTGGAACTGGTAGACCACGTCAAAGCGGATCTGGGACGAGAACGGGCGTCAGCACAGCTCGGTCGCGCATGACGAAGCCTCAGAAGACAGCACGGGAAATCAAGACTCACCAAGGTTGTGTACATCCGAATGTCAGCCTCAGTAAGGCGGTCGCCGATGAAGTACTCCTTCCCCTCGATGAGCTTCTCGAGCTTATCGAGCGTCTCGAACACCTTGGGAACGTTCGTGTCGTACGACTCTTGGGACATAGAGAACCCGGCACGGTAGACGCCGTCTTTGTCCCCCCATTCAACGTCCCCTTGTCAGTCTTCCTTGGGGTGCGGGGAGGGAGGGGTTGGGAAGGGGGGGAGCAGACGCACTGCTCAGGCCGGGCGCGGACCAGCTATTGAACTCGTCGATCTCCTTGCGCAGCTCGTGCGGGCTGAAGCGCAGTTGTGCTTTCTCGGGAGGGAGCAGCGAGTCGAACGCGCTGTCGAGGATGCGGAGGAGGAGGGGCGACTCGTTGTTCACGATTGTATGGGTTTTGGAGTCAAAGAGGACGGGGACGGTGTAGCGACTTGGAGCACCGAAAACCTTCAATGAGATGGAATTGGGCTTGGAGAAAGGGATACATACCCTTCGTAGTCCGGCTTGGACTTGAAGTAGAGCTCGGAGAGATACGTCGCGTTCAGGAGCGGGTCGGGCGTCGCGCCCGGGAAGGGAGAGTGCGTGGGGAAGGACCAGCCCTTGTCTGTTGAATCAGTATCAACCTAGCAAATAAAAGAAGCGCTGAAGCTGATCTGCGCACCATGATCGAGTTTAGGATGCACGACGACGAGCGCTACAAATGAACTTCAGCGAGTGCGTTCCCAGCTGAAGGAACACGATTGTCCGGAGGCTCACGAATGATGTCCTGCAGCCCCTTGAGGTTCCTCACCAGCAGCGCGCGGTGCGCGAACGGGCACGCGAGGGAGACGTAGAGGTAGTACCGCCCCGCCTCGGGCGGGAAGCGGCCGTTCGGGTCGATCGTGTCCGTGAACGCGTTCGACGGCGTCCCGTCCGGAGGGGGGTCCTTGAAGTGGTTGTCGGGCATGGTTAGGCGAGAGCTGAGATGTGGGATGTTGTGTTGGAAGGAGGAAGGCTTGGGAGGGCGCCGAAGTTGAAGGGAAAAGATCGAAGCCACTTGATGACGACAAGTTGGTGGTGGCTCGTCAGCGAGCTGACGGCCTGGGTCTTATGCAGCGAACCGCTGAAAGAGCACTCATGCTTGATGGCGAACACCGAATCATATGTGAGCAACTCGATCCTTGTGATGATCAGGTGGAATCAGTCCGAGCTGGCTGTGGAGGACAAATGAGATGCAACCGGCCAAACGGCTGCGATGCAGTGCCAACTTGCCAAGAAGCATGCTGTCGAACGAATTCGGGACAGGTTCCTCGGGACAGCAATGGGAACCGGCCCATGTGGGGCAAGGTGGGGCCGCTTTCGCGAGAAGACAATAGGGAAAGGTACGCTGTGGGGCGCCGGGGCGACGCCGACAACTGTGCCCGCTTGCGCAAGCGGAGCGATTCATGAGGGATGGCCAGGCCGGTCGCTGCTTGGTTGAGCTTGCACATACAAATATATCATCGGATGCGATTCTTCTGGCGGCGTGAAAGGTTTGTTGAAGACCAGAGGAAGCAAGTGGCTTCCCCAGGTCGGTCGGAAAAAGTGTGGAGAAGACGCAAAATGATCGACGACGGCAGCGGGATCGTCGTCATTGCGAGCGCGCGAGCCGCGAGAGACGCGAAAGCGAGAGCCTGGCTTCGCCGCCTTCGCCCAACGAGCTTGCTGCTCCACGCTGCGTTCTCTGCTGCACGCTCCTGCCAACGCCAGCCGCCTCCTGCACCTCATCGAATCTTACAAAACCAGCACCCAGGCCCCGCACACCCCCTTTCGCCCGACATGAGCAACAGCAGCGGTGCCTCCTCCGCTCGCCAGCTCTCCCAGAAGCTCTTCTCAGCAGTCAAGCCAGGCTCAGGCTCTTCCTCCCCCTCCCCCCCCCCATCATCCCCAGCAGCCATGGCCAACACCACCGCCGACAGCACCAGCAGCCCTCCCGCCCGCGACGAGAACGCGACCCCCGTCTCGCTCACTATCAACATCCCCAAGCCGCCACAGAACCTCGGCGGCGCGAGCGAGGCGCCCCAGCTCCCCAAGAGCAACAAGCCAACCCCGCCCGCAACGTCCGGCGCCGAGGCGGCCGGCGCGTCGCGCACGCCCAAGGGCGAGCAGCCGAGTGTCGCCGACGAGGAGAACTACGACAAGTCGCTCCGAGAGCGCCTGATGGACGCGTACGGCGACGACTACACGAGCGTGGAGGAGATCAGGCTGGATGAGGATGAGGTCAAGAAGCGGCACTGGAAGCGCTGGGGACCGTACGTGAGCGAGCGGCAATGGGTAAGTCGGTCCTCGAGCTGTGGAAGACGTGTGGGATCTGACAGTGCCTGCATGTGCACAGGCGACTGTCCGCGAGGACTATTCCGCCGATGGCAATGCCTGGGAGTCGTTCAACCACGAGATGTCTCGGTCCCGGGTGCGCATACTCTCTCTTTCGAAACCCCTTGCACCTTCCTAACTGTCCGTCTCCTTGCAGGCCTACCGCTGGGGCGAGGACGGTATCGCCGGTATCTCTGATAACCACCAGCGCCTCTGCTTCACCCTCGCGCTCTGGAACGGCCAAGACCGGATGCTCAAGGAGCGCATGTTCGGTGTCGGCAACAGCCAAGGTACGCTCGTTCACCTTCCACTTCGCCGAGCACAGCTGATCATTTGCGATGATGCTCTGGACAGGCAACCACGGCGAGGACGTCAAGGAGCTGTACTACTACCTCGACAGCACGCCCACGCACTCGTACATGAAGTTCCTGTACAAATACCCGCAGCGCGCGTACCCGTACGAGCAGCTCGTCGAGGAGAGCCAGAACCGCAGCCGGGAGGTTAGCGAGTTCGAGATCACTGACACCGACGCGTTCGACGACGACAAGTACTGGGACGTCTTCGTGGAGGTGCGTGATACGTTCGCTTAGCCAATAGGGGTCGGCAGATCTGATCCAGGTGGGAAAACAGTACTCCAAGGACGAGGACAATGCCGACGGCGTCTCCATCCGCGTTACCGCCTACAATCGCGGGCCCGACCCCGCAGACCTGCACATTATCCCCCAGCTCTTCTTCCGCAACACCTGGTCAGTCCTCCCCCCAGTTCGTACTCTTGATCAGGAACAGCTCAGCGCTGACAGTGGCACAACAGGTCCTGGCCGAAGGTCCGCCCTTCGATGCCGGCGCTCAAGCAGCGGAGCGATAGCCACATCACGGTCGAGCACGACACGCTCGGCAAGACTAACTTCTACTGCAACCCCTCGCCCGCGCCGGCCGGCCCGGCCAAGCGGGGGGAGGTCGCGGTCGTCGATGGCGACGGCGTGACGCCCGAGCTCCTGTTCACCGAGAACGAGACCAACTTCCAGCGCCTCTACGGCGGGAAGAACGTCAACCCGTACACCAAGGTGCCTTGCTATTGCTAAGCTTCCTTCTGATCGATGCTCGGTACTCACCTTCATTTCATATTTCAGGACGCCTTCCACGACCACATCATCCCCTCCCACCGCCCTCCCCTTCCCGCCGAGTCCGCGCCCGAGAAGCCTATCGATGGCGAGGCGAAGGTCAATGGCGACCGTCCTCCGAACAAGCGCCGCGTCACAATCGACGACGACGAGGCCGACGGCGCGGACGACGCGTCCGTCTCGGGCAATGTCGCCGCCGACCCGCGCCACTTCGTCAACCCCAACAAGGTTGGCACGAAGGCCGGCGCGCACTACCACTTCAAGGACGTCCCCCCGCGCGGTGGATGCGTCGTTGTGCGCATGAAGCTCACGCCGCGCTCGCAGGAGGAGGACCCGAGCATCTGGGACGAGGAGCTCTTCGACGACACCGTGGACGAGCGCAGGCGCGACGCGGACGAGTTCTATGCCCGCCTTACTGGCGGCCCGATCTCGGATGATCTGCGCAGCGTGATGCGTCAGGCGCTTGGTGGCATGATGTGTGCGTTTCCATTCGCTGTCGTAGCCGTGCACTTCGACAGCCGCTGATCGAGCGACATAACACAGGGTGCAAGCAGTTCTACCAGTTCATTGTTCGCAATCCCTTTCTCTCGATGTTGTGTGGGGCGAGTCACTCACACCTGCTTTACCCAACAGCACCACGAATGGATCAACGGCGACCCGGGCCAGCCTCCTCCGCCCCCGGAGCGCAAGAATGTTCGCAACAAGGTGCATCTCGCGCGCTTCTGGTCCCGCACACAGAGGCTGACCATCTTTCCTGGGCGGACCTGCAGGAGTGGAAGCACCTGCACATCGCGGACATCCTCTCTATGCCCGACAAGTGGGAGTACCCCTTCTTCGCCGCGTGGGACACGGCGTTCCATTGCATCCCGCTCGCCATGGTCGACCCCGCGTTCGCAAAGAAGCAGCTCGACCTCCTCACCCGCGAGTGGTACATGAAGCCCGACGGCGCGCTCCCCGCATATGAGTGGAACTTCTCCGACGTCAACCCGCCCGTACACGCCTGGTGCTTCCTTTGAACGTCTTCGCAGTCTTCGTGCGTCCATGACTAATCTGTGAGACTGCTCAGGGCGACGTTCCGCGTGTTCAAGATCGAGCGCAAACTCTTCGGCCGCGAGGACCTCGACTTCCTCGAGCGCGTCTTCCAGAAGCTGCTCCTCAACTTCACCTGGTGCGTGTTTCTCCTTTCCAACCCGCCAAACCCCCGCGCTGGTTGGCTGACAGACCGCCTTCGTTGCGACACGCAGGTGGGTCAACCGCAAGGACGCGGGCGGGAACAACGTCTTCGAGGGCGGCTTCCTCGGCCTCGACAACATCGGCGCGTTCAACCGCTCCGAGCCCGTCCCCATGGGCGGCGTCCTCCGCCAGGCGGACGGCACGGCGTGGATGGGCTTCTTCTGCTTGAATATGTGCGCTTCGTTTGCTCCTTCTCAACTACGGAGGCTCTTGGCTGATTTGTCTTGCCCGTCCCGCAGGCTCAACATGGCCCTCGAGCTCGCGAAGCACAACCCCACTTATGAGGACATCGCGTCGAAATTCTTCGGTGCGTCGAGCATCGTTGTTGAGAGCGTGGAGAAACTCATTGGACTGATGGACCGAGTCCACTGCAGAGCACTTCCTCTTCATCGCCGACGCGATGACCTACAAGGGCAAGGGCGACGAGGCGCTCAGCCTTTGGCACGAGGAGGACGGCTTCTTCTACGATGCAATTCAGTGGGGTCCCGTGCGTCTTCTTGCTCGCCTCTCAAGTCGCATGTATGTCAGCTGGCTGACCTCTGTCTAATTGACTCGTACAGGAGAACACGCAGCAGCTCCCGATCCACTCGCTCGTCGGCCTCATCCCGTTGTACGCGACGCTTACGCTCGAGCCGAGCGTGATCAAGCGCTTCCCGGGCTTCAAGAAGCGCATGGACTGGTTCATCGACAACCGCCCGGACATCGCCGGCCGCAACATCGCTAACATGCGCGGTAAGCCCTCTTTTCCCGCAAGTTCAGTCCCGACCGCACGGTAGCTCATTCGTTTGCTGTCCGATCCAGCGTCCGGCAAGGGCGACCGCAAGCTGCTTGCGCTCGCCGGCGAGGACCGCCTGCGCCGCATCCTGACGCGCATGCTCGACGAGAACGAGTTCCTGTCCGACTACGGAATCCGGTCGTGCGTCGTTGTTCTGCCTCATCTGTCTACACACAACAAACTAAAGATCCCTTTTTTTGTGCAGGCTTTCTCGCTTCCACCTCGAGCACCCCTTCGTTCTCCAAGCAGGCGGAGAGACGTACGAGGTCGGCTACTGGCCCGGCGACTCGAAGAGCCCCATGTTCGGCGGCAACTCGAACTGGCGTGGCCCGATCTGGCTCGCAACGACTTTCCTCATCATTGAGTCGCTGCAACGCTTCCACCAGTGCGTTCCAAGCGGTTGCTTCCTCATCCGAGCAATTTGCTAATTGAGTTACATAACGTTCAGATACTACGGCGACTCCTGTGCGTTTTCGCTTGCGGCGGATCAGCCAGCGCGCTGTTGCTGATGCTTCGGAGTTCTTGCAGTCCAGATCGAGTGCCCTACCGGCTCGGGCGACTTCATGCACCTGGGCGCCGTCGCGGAGGAGATCCAGCATCGCATCATCCACCTCTTCGCCCGCGACATCGAGGGCAAGCGCGCCTGCAACGGCGGCAACGCCAAGCTTGACCGCGACCCGCACTTCCGTAACTACGTCCAGTTCCACGAGGTGCGCTTATCCCATCGCGCCTTTTTCATTGAATGGACAGGGCGCTAAGAGGACTCGCTTCGCCAGTTCTTCCACGGTGACAGCGGCAAGGGGTACGTAATGGCTGCAAGAAGATAACTTCTCGGGGGCAGAATGACTGACATTCTCCTACTGCAGCCTCGGCGCCTCGCACCAGACCGGCTGGACCGGCCTCGTCGCGTACCACATCATGCAGACGGGCATCTCGTGCCGTCCGCCGCGCACGCCGCGCACCCCTCGCAGTGCGTCATCCTCCTACAGACGTAGCATTAATGTGGCGGCTGACATACACATCCGTACAGGCACCGCGATGCACTACTTCGATGATAAGTTCCCCTGGCGCGCGGACCGCTACAAGACTACTTGGGCTAACACCACCTTGTCTCCTTCACAGGACCTCAAGTCCGCAAGCGAGTTCGAGCACGACGACGACACGCGGTCGATTGCGAGCGCCCGCACTTTGGACATGGGCGGCGGGGACCCGGACACCGACTTCTTGTGATCGAGCGGTGACCAACCCGCACCGACCCTTTACTCCGTCGAGTCCGTCTCTTCCGCTGTCTTTTCCCTTCATTCTCTCTTTATCTCTGGCGTTACCAAGAACACTTCTTCAGCGGGGTAGACACACGTTTCTTGTTATACTTTCACACTGTAACCATCGAGGCATCCCACAATCGCACGTCATGACTTTTGAGAATATTGATGATGTACGAAAGCCACGGAAAGTTGAGGGCTTGATACTGTCAGAAACTCTATCATTCCCATACCTTGTTGGTGATCCCGAACGCTGCTTTCAGTCAACGCTGCATGCCCGCGACGCCCGCTTCGGGTCCATTCCCTTTTTCTGCTCGTATCAGCCCTGTTAGGCATGGAATGACTTTAGCATTCTGAGGCCATAAAGCGTGCGCGTATTAGTTCGATAGCCATCGAGCGGCCCAGCCTGCAGGGAGCGACCGACTGCGAATACCTTGTCTCAGCGTTGTGAAAGGTGTTGTGTGTGGTGTGGGTGTGTGTTGGCGGCGGTACGAGTAGGTGCATACAGGCATAGTCATCGGACTCGTGCATGCATTCTTTACAGAGCCAGCGTGCTGCAACACATTCTCATTCCTCCGCCTCCCAGTCCTCGCATCACATCTCTACACCCACATCTCCCAATCTTTTTAAGAGGCCCCACATCCGCAGGATCGAACTCGAATGGCGATGGCTGTTCTGCGGCGCGCGCGATGACCCGTGCAAACTGGCCGGAGGAGAGCACCCGCGGTGCGTCGAGCTCGCGAAGAATGGCAGCTTGCACCTCCCGCGGGATGTTCCAGAGACTCGCACGAGTCTGGCTGGGTTGATATTGAGCATGAAGAAGTATGCGGGCTGCGAGCAGGAGAGTACGCGCGGCCTCTGAGCGCGCTTGGGCCAGGTCACAGTTCGGTTTCAGGACGGCTTCGAGACGGATTCCGCGTGCGCTGTAATCTCGTTCGGACAGCCATCATCTTCGAACTCTTCCACATAGCGCTCGTCGAGATTACCGTACAGAAAGTTGTGGTGACCGGTCTCGATATTGGTAAGGAGTGTCTCGACGACTTCAGGCCCAAGGGCACTGTGGGTGAGATCGAGATGCCTGAGTAATTTTTCGCAGCTCAGACCCGGCAGTCTCGACTCTTTTGAGGTGAGCAAAGAAAAGGTGAGCAACTTCAGCGTCAATGGTCGCGTAAGTCATGACAGCAAGCCAAGTAGTACTTGTACAGCCATATCAGCACAATACGTACTACTGTGGAGCGGCGTCGAGTACCGCAAGATCTACGACGAGCGATTCAAGGTGGCGGGCCGCAGTGCGTCGCTTGCGCTCGTCTTGAAGGTAGCGCGTGGGCGGTGGAGCTCAGCGAGATCGACAAAGCGCAGAAGCCCCCCCCCCCCCT
>JTLS01000499.1:0-17934 GCA_000826855.1 Basidioascus undulatus
ATCCGCCAACTGTTGAATCGTGCTGTTTCTGAGGGTGGGAAGAAAATCAGCCCGGCTGGAACCAGTGAAGAAGCTCTTAAAGTGTATCATAACCCAGAATAAATCCTTTTGGTATTGATTGCGAGCAAAGAGAGAGTGGCGGTGCAAGCCGGTGCAGTAGGCCAGGGGGGGAGGACGTGCAAGCGGAGCTCCTGTTGCTTCTTTCTCCGTATGTGTAATTTATGAAGATCATTTTCATCTAATTAATTTTCCTTGTTGCATACTTTATATACGTTGTGAAATGTTACAATGGTTGTTGAAAGGCAGCGAGCGAAGCCATTCGCGCGAGCGAGGCCAACCGTAACCTTCGCCTTTTTGGAGAGCGAAGGGGAAGGCCTTCGAGTGAGCGGGCGAGGAGATCCCTTCAGCTCGCTCGTCCTTTCGATTCCTTCAAGCAGCAGCAGACATGGTGATTAAACGCCTTCAATCGCCATCCTACACGCCCCACACGATCCCTGCGCACCACCAGTACCGCTTTTGGACCGGTTTCGACGACGAGGGCGCTGGATTCCGCGCTCGAAGCCGGATGAAGCGCGGGCGGGAAGGGGACTTCTCCAGGCGATGGGCTCGAGGGGTCCTTCGACGGCCTCGCTGGGGGTCTGGGCGGGCTCTCGGGTAGCTCCAGTGGCATTCTTGGGGCTCTCTGTCGTCGGTGTTGTCGAACTCGCCGCGACAACCCACCACATTCTACCCACTCGCCCCTGCGCTCCCGCTGATACTCTTCGCCTTCTTCGCTCCTCCAGGCCTCCTCTGAGCTCGCCTCCACCTACGCCGCGCTGATCCTTGCCGACGAGGGCATTGAGATCACCGTGCGTGTCCTCCCCTGAGCCGCCTTCCGCCGGGCACTGGGACTGACTGACACACGTTGGACGGACGGGCTCGGGAACACAGGCCGACAAGCTCACTACCCTCACCTCCGCTGCGAAGGTCGAGATCGAGCCCATCTGGGCCACCCTCCTCGCCAAGGCGCTCGAGGGCAAGGACGTCAAGGAGCTCCTCTCCAACGTCGGTGCCGGTGGTGCTGCCCCCGCTGCGTGCGTCTTCCTCGCCCTTGGGTCTACAACAGCAGCATGGCTAACGGAGAGGCAACGGGGGACATGCAAAGTGGCGCTGCTCCCGCCGCTGCTGCTGGTGGTGCTGCCGCCGCGGAGGAGAAGGCCGAGGAGAAGAAGGCGGAGGAGAAGGAGGAGTCCGGTGCGTTACACATTCGTCCTGGGCTGGAGTATCGGAAGGAACGGGCAGGGCTGACGGGAAGGTGGGGATTGCGCAGACGACGACATGGGCTTCGGTCTCTTCGACTAAGCGTCTCGCCCCGTCCTCTTCTTCCTTCCCCATGTCTCTTTCTGCCCTTCGGGTTCTGTACACGCGCATGCAACACTACGCCAGAACACGACCTCGGGTCTGGGTCGCAGGATGGCCAAATTTTCTCAGCCTGTCGTCTCCGCTTCATCTCCACCATCACTAATCCTCGATCGCTTGCTAAATTTGCCTTGCCGCACTCGCTGATCACCATTGATGACTTGCTCGAAATTTCGATCTCACGTCATCGCGGCCTTGACTCATTAAAACCTCGCCGAGGAGTTTTCGCCGCGCTCGATGATTATGACGGCCCCAAGACTCCCCAGCCATTATTCGGCTTTTTGCCGCGGATGCTGGTGATTGGGATGCCATCCGGAAAGAGGGACCTTCTCGGAGCCGGGCAGGTTTCCTCGGATGCTTGGATGCCTTCAATGAGATGCGAGCGGTCGGTCGGCGGAAGACGAGGGCGAAGCTGGAAGAGGGACCCCTGTGCATGTCGTCCTGTCCAGGCTCCCTCAATCACGTTACCACCTGCAGCTCCTCACGCCCATTGCACACCTTCCTAAATTGGAAATTACTGCGTTGAAACACTGTCCGTTCACCAGCAGTCGAAAGACATGGGCTGTGTGTCGCTCGCCTAACAGGTTTGCGAACATCCTTCGCATATCCGAAATGTTGTGGTCGTGGATGAATTGTCGCGGTCGTGTCGTGTTGTAACATCCGCTTGTGAGCACTTGTGCAGGATGGGAAATCAGCCTTGTCGAATGTCACACTCAAAGTGATGAGGTAAAGGTTGGCTCAGGCGAGAGTGTCGCGGCGTAGCTGAGCGCGGAGGATTGACAGTCGCACAGAGCCAGTCCTCGAGAGTGGTACAAACAAGGAACATTAGTTGTTTGACTGCAAAAAGGACTTGAGAATACTTTAGAACTGGTTCGTGAGTCGTGGCATTGGGTGGCAGTGTCCGAAGACAGGATAGTTGTTTGGCGTGCCAGTTGAGGACGTTCTGCACAAGCAACGCTCGTGTAGCCGTCGCGACACCTTTCCCCTGCGCGCTTTTCTCCCCTTCCTCCCGTTTTCCATCAATCCGCCTGCAATGACCATAGCATCTTCATCGACACCGACGACAGCGCCCGCGCACCTGCTGATGGACCTGCACACGCAGTACATCGTCTCGCTCGACCAGCAGGAGTCCTCGCTCGCGTACCACCTCACCGAGCACCTCCGCCTGAACGGCGTCTACTGGGGGCTCGTCGCGCTCTGCATCATGGGGAACAAGGATGCACTGGACAAGGAGGCGATGGTTGACTATGTTGTGCGGTGCTGGGATAAGGAGACCGGTTAGTTCGCTGCCGCACCCGTCCCGGTAGAGGGAGAGGAATGCTCATCTCTTGACTCGAAGGCGGCTTCGGCTCGCACCCGGGGCACGATGCGCACCTCCTCTCGACGCTCTCGGCCGTGCAGATCCTTGCGATCCACTCCTCGCTCGACCGTCTCCCGCGCGCGCGCATCATCGCGTACATCCTCGGCCTGCGCCCGAAGGGGAAGGGGTACTTCACGGGCGACGCGTGGGGCGAGGTCGACACGCGGTTCACGTACTGCGCTGTGTCGGCCTTGTCGCTGCTGGGTGCGCTGGGGGAGCTGGATAAGGTTGAGGAGGTTGAGGGCGATGAGGGGGAGGCGGTGACGGTGAGGGAGAAGGTCGTTAGGTGGTATGAGGCGTGTAGGAACTTTGATGGGGGCTTTGGGAGCCAGGAGGGCGCGGAGAGCCACGCGGGGCAAGGTGCGTATTCTGTTACGGCGTTCGCTAAAGGCATAAGAGAGCATAAGCTGGCTGGGGTGCGGAGCAGTCTTCGCCAGCGTCGCCGCTCTCGCGATCCTCGACCGGCTCGACATAGTCGACGCCGACCAGCTCGGCTGGTGGCTGTCCGAGCGACAGCTTAAGAACGGCGGGCTTAACGGGCGTCCAGAGAAGCTTGAAGACGTGCGTTTCTCCTCTTCTTCCTTCGTTCTGCATCGCCAGCTGGCTGATGCACGCGACATGCGCGGCGATGACAGGTCTGCTACTCGTGGTGGGTCTTGTCGGCGATAAGCATCCTCAAGAAGTTGCATTGGATCAATGCGGAGAAGCTGATTGGGTTTATCCTGTCCGCTCAAGTGCGTCTTGTTCCCCTTGCCGCACTCTTTTTGTCGTTCTCGTATTCTCGATACCACCCATAATAACTGCACCGCGCACTGGTGACCCACCGCAGGATCCCGACGCGGGCGGCATCGCTGACCGACCAGGGGACGTCGCGGACGTGTTCCACACGCTGTTCGGCATAGCCGGTCCGTCTGCCCTCCCCGTCCTTCCCTCCCTCTCCCTCCACTCACTTTCCGCGTCCGGCTGGGCTGATGTTCTACGCTCTACCCTCGCCCTCCCCACATTTCTTCTCATATCGCAGCCCTGAGTCTCCTCGGCTACGAAAATCTCCGCCCCGTCGACCCGGTGTACTGCATGCCGGCGGAGGTGATTGAAGGGCTGGGGCTGAAGAAGGACTGTCAGACTTTGACGAGGAAGGTGGATGGAGATGGGAAGGGGCAGGCGGAGCAATGATGCATGCGAGGTGACGATCTACTTCTTGGGCAGGTTGGCTCCCGTGGCGGCGGGCGCTCCGACATGCTCGCTTACGCTGACACTTAGGTATGGGGGACTGTTCAAGACAGCTTTCGATCAAATCCATTTTCAGATACTATTCGCGACGAGAGCAACAATTGACGATTCTCTTCTTCCAGCGCCAGCTGACCTTCGCAATGTTCTCCCTCGCAGCTCGCATCGCAGCTCATTATCATTGGAACCGAACGGGATTTTCTATCGCTTCCGACCTGCTTCGAATGCACACGTAAAACTATACGAAAACCCGTCTTCGCGCTAATCCACATCAACCCCTCAATGCTCTCCGGCGCATCTCCGACTTCGGATGCGCACTCGCGTACGCGCACTGATCCGTCCAGTCTTGAGGGTAGGTCCATTCGCGCATCAGCGGCGCCCGCGACTCAATCTGCATCAGCAGCCCCTTCATCATGTGCCACTGGACGTGGCAGTCTGACGACCGGTCGAGGCAAATGGTGGAAAGTCAGTGGAGTCGAAATGGCGTAAGTGGAGTGGCAGATGGACGAAAGGAGGGCGGAGGGGGTAGGCGAGAAAAGACGTACGGAAACTGGAGGTTGATCAAGGCATGAGGTGCAACCTGGTGTCAGATATCGATCGCAGACTGGACAGGAAAGGAGACGCACGCCCAGATACCGCGATTGTCGGTCACGATTCTGCATCGACACCACGGGCGTATCAGCGCAACTCTTCATGCATGCGTGACCAAGAACGGATGTGAACGGACCGGAGGACAGCATGGGAGAAGGCAGGGATAATCAGAGTATCCCGGCGCATTGGATTCGTCGCATTCAGAGGTGACTTCCCCTCCACGTAGCGACCGGGGCCTTGTCCGACAATCTGGACAGTGTGCCTGCCCAGTAATAACGGTGAGTCTGGAAAATGGGGAAAAAGCAAAGAGAATGCGGAGACCTTACCCGTGTACATGGAAGCTGCGTTCAAGAGCGTCGGTTGGTAATCAGTTTTCACCTCTGGAGGTACAATGTTAGAAGGGTTAAGATGAACGAACGGATGGTCACCATCATCGAGGTCTGATGCACGAGCGTAAGAAATCCTGCGACTGAATGATGGAAAACAACGACGCACTGTCAACTGCCAGGTCGACCACTTCGATGTCGTCATATTGCAGGATTAGTTGGCTTCTGTTGAAAAAATAAAAAGTCAATGAGTGGTTGCTTCTAGCAATATGACATATCTTACTCAGCTGCCAGCGTCGACGCGTTGCCCGACCCGTCCTTGTACTGCATTAGCGTGTTGCTGCCCTCGAGCCCCACCCAACTGAGGTAGTCGCTCCGCTGGTCCTTGGGAGAGGTGACCCCCGAAGAATCCGAGGAAAGTATTGTCCGCTGTATTCTGGAACTCAAAGTTCATCGTCACCCTGCGCGTCGCGTCGGGTGCATCGCGCGCGGGGAGGGGCGAAAGAAGGTCGGTCGCGGCTAGGGCGGGGAGGCCGGTGAGGTTAGAAGAGGTGGTTGGGTGAGCTGTAGACGGGAGGGTGGAGGAGTAGCGTAGTATCGCTAGCCCTTGCGCGGAAATGGCGTCCAGTTCGGCCGAGTCGTAGGCGAGCATGGACCTGAGGGAATGCGTTAGAAGCGACGGATAGCGAGGGAAACCGGTTAACGCAACTGATCTAGATTGGACCGAACCCAGTACGCCCCAGCCGTTCGGTTGGCTTCGATGATCACTGACGCGCGCTGAGCGACCGCGAGCGAGATAGAGTACACCGTATAAGGCTCGACGTTCGTCCCATCGAGTTCCACGACAGTCAAGGGCTGCACGGATACGGAGGCGTCAGCTTGTCCCGAGAAGACCAGAGCCGAGAATGACGCTTTCGCACATGGTTATCGATGCTGAACTGCATTGATGTGAAACTGCCCATGTTGTCAATGCGCAGACGAACGCGCGAGCCATCTTCGGCCGCAATCGTGGCGTAGTCGCCGCCGCCGTTCCTAGACTGGCCGACGCCGTTGATGAGGACCCCATCGGGCGTGGCTGAAGAGGAAGGTGAAGATTAAATGAATTGATGACAGTGCGATATGATGGACATAGCACTTTGACGTACGTTCTGTGGAAGAAGAGATTGATCAGCGGGGCGTAAGGTGAAGGCTTGATAGTGACACACCGTTCGCTACCATGGTGTCTCCCTTCATTTCGAGAGACATCTCAGCCTCAGTTTCCCTTGTCTGACAAAGAAGTATTCGCACCTTCATCCCTGCCAGGTAGCCCTGACTCGACGCGTTCGGTGCGAGATAGAGCACCAACAGGTCGGTCGAGAAAGTGTGGTCTGAATGAATCCGTTGGTGAGTTGATCCACCTTCCCGGTGGACTTGACAGAGAGTTAATTCAAGACGCACACCAATCCCTTAGCATGACGACCTGCTCGGAGTCATACGACGGTGTGTAGTTCGCCTCCTTCGGGGAATGTATCACGATCGGACCGACGATGCCGTCGGTGTATTGTGCTGTTCCCCCACCGATTAGAGGACTAAATTTTGCTGGGAAGGGGGTCAATAACCAACTGGAGAAGTGAGAATGCCACCAGGTCGTTCCCCATTGGCCGTCGATGGTGAAGTTGTAAGTGAACGTCTGACCGGCGGGGATGGGACACTGCGTAATGGAAGTCGTGCCATCATAAAAGTTGGTCTGGTTTAAAGGGTAAAGCCAGATTGGATAAAAAGTTCAATATTACGTGGACACGCACCCCATTCTGATACAGCCCGTGCCAGTGGATAGCCGTGCCGTTTTCGAGGCCATTCGTGACACTGCGGGCAGCGGCCCGCGTGTATCAGTAGCAGGTCTCGACATGCAAGCGAAGTCAGCACTCACTGAACAACGACGCGGTCTCCTTCGTTCACTTCAATCAGTGGCCCGGGGAATTGCCGGTTCACGACCAGCATGTTCTGTCGCGGCCGACAGGGCGTGAGCGCCTACCCCCCTCGTTTTCCTGCACAGCCATCCTCACCCGCTCTACGCCATCTGGGCTGCCACGGATCTCCTCAACGGTCCAGTTGAACGTGCGGGTGGTGGGTCCAGCGTTGACATCCCAGTTGGGATCTAGGGCGAAGCTGGCGTTGGTGAGATTTTGCGACGAGACGAAAGGTAACCTGGCGCAGGTTAAGAACCATCCCGCGAGTTTGAGTGGTGCTTCAGACCAAGTCCCAGCCCTAGGCCCAACGCTAATGCGACTATGGCGAGGGTTGATAGAGCGAAAAAGAGCAGTCGCCTGGTGCGTCGCGAGGACTGGGCGGCCGCCATGATCAGCAGTTTGACGTCGATGGAGTGAAGGTTGTCAGTTGAGCAAGCAGCGTCGCGTAGACTCGCAAATTCTGTACAGATACACCTCCAAAGTCGAGCTTGCTCATGTGGGTATCTTGCACAATCGAGGATTGGACGACTCGTGAAGTCGCATGAGCAGGACCGCCCCGCCAGGAATAATCTCCTCAAGGCGTTCCTGATAGATGAGTTTCGTAGTCGTGCTCTGAAGTCGAGGCTCCTACAGGCTCCTTTGCGCCGTCGGAGCGATTTGCCACAAGTTTCATTCTGTTAAATTCCGCGGCAAGTTGACCGGTCTGCGAGTGAGATCGCAAAGTGGTGAACGTGGACGAGGAGAGGAGCGCGCTTGAGGGCAGCTTCTGTTTTTAGCAGCAGTTCGGTGCGCGACTGCTTAATTTAGCACTGGCGCCCCAGCTTTCACCCCTGACAGCAGATCCTTC
Source organism: Basidioascus undulatus (assembly GCA_000826855.1). Taxonomy (NCBI): domain Eukaryota; kingdom Fungi; phylum Basidiomycota; class Geminibasidiomycetes; order Geminibasidiales; family Geminibasidiaceae; genus Basidioascus; species Basidioascus undulatus. The sequence continues at coordinate 7,699 of JTLS01000499.1, forward strand.
TCCCACGTTTGACAGATATCACCTGTATGGTGATTGTAACAAGCCTGAGCGCTACGGCCAAGCAGCACGCTCGAGCATTTGCACGTTCTTTGCAACTCGGGAGACCCACACTGAAGGAAGAGTCGGTCGCGTGGGCATGACATACCTTTGCCGCACTCTGCGGTGAATCTCCGTTAGCGTGCCGGCGAATGATCGTGCTCCTCAAGCTCAGTGCTTGTGCCTGAAGATGAGACTGCAAAGCTGGATATAAGGGAGCAGCAGTCCATTTTCACGCTTCGTCTTCTTCCCTCGTCCTTTTCCTCTCCCCGCACGGCCCGACACGAGTATCTAGACGATGATCGGCTCCGTCGTCCTGTCTTTGGCTGCTTCGGCCTCGGCTGCGAAGCTGGCGGCGACCTTTGTCCCACCTGCGCCTGCGCCCACCTCGACCGCTTCGACTGTATACGAGGGCAAGTCCAACAATACCCTCACCAACTCTCCGGTAGTTAAGGGCAAGGTGTTCGACCGCTTCATCCAGTGCGTCTTCTCAGTCGCGTGGCTGCATGCGGGGGGATGTGGAAGGCTCACCAACGTCTTCCCGTCCCCCCCCCCTCTCTCTCTCCGGGTCATCTTGACTTCTTTCTTAATTTCACTCTAGGATTTGGCTCGAAAACACCGACTTCGATGCAGCAGCCACCACTGCGGCCTTCCAGGAGCTCGCTGAGCAGGGTCTTCTATTGGACAACTTCTACGCTCTGACTCAGTACGAAGACATCCCCTTCCTTCCGTATCGTCAGCGTGCTAACGATGGCTCAACGTCTCTAGCCCTTCTGAGCCCAATTACATTGCGAGTATGAGCGGAGACTTCTATGGGTTGGGTGACGATGATTTCGTGAGTATTGCCGGCGAGGATTGTGAAATATTCTAACCGGAGTGGTGCATTTACAGTACGCTATTCCCTCCAACATCTCCACCCTCGTCGATCTCCTCGAGGCGAAAAACGTTTCTTGGGCCTCCTGTGAGTAGAAACTGACTGTATGCCGCAGCTGAGACTGACCAGTTCGGGAGGACCTGTAGACCAGGAGAATGCTCCTTACGACGGATACACCGGCAATGTCTAGTAAGTGAACTCAATTTCTACTCAATTGCTGACCCGACTAATGTGGTCACTTTCAGCGAGGAGGAGAACTACCTTCAGAAGTCGGACAAGACATATGAGTACTACAAGCGCAAGCACAACCCCCCCATCATTCACGTACGCTTGCGGTTTTGCACTTTCTCTGTATTGTCTCATAGCTGACGGAGGAATTTGCCATTTCTCTGTGCTTTTGCATCACCGGGGATGTTTCGATCGGTTCAGAACGCTGTTGCGAATCAGACGGATCGCGCTCTCCGCGTCCGCAACTACAACGACTTCGCGAATGACGTCAACGCCAACGCGCTGAGCCAGTGGATCTTTTTCACCCCCAACATGGTCAATGATGGACACGATACTCAGATCCAGTTTGTTGACGAGTGAGTGGAAGGCTTGTTGCCAGAGTCAAGCATGGCAAGACTGATCAGATTCGACAGCTACCTCCGCTTCTGGCTGTACCCTCTCCTCAACAACACCAACTTCAACACCGACCGTACCATCATCCTCTTGACCTTCGACGAGAATGAAAACTACGGTATAAACAACCAGGTCTACACTCTCGTCCTCGGCAATGGTCTTCCCTCCCAGCTCAAGAACACGACGTACGTTTCTGCCCTCAGTGTGGCCAACCGCTCCGCTGCCACTGACTCATAGTTGATTTGACTCATCAGCGACTCGATCTACTATACGCACTACTCTTCACTCTCCACCGTCGAGGCGAACTGGGGTCTTGGCTCGCTCGGCCGTGGCGACACCAACAAGGTGCGTGGCTCGAGACGCTTTGCATTTGCCTCTAGGCTCTACTGACTTTTCAGGGATTCCAAAGACCTTGGCGAACGTCTTCCAGTTCGTCGCTGACGTTACCGGCTACGAGAACGTGAACGTGTCGGAGGCGGAGAAGCCCTTCACCAACCGCACGGGCGACATTCCTGGCGCGCTGAACGCTGCCTACTACGGTAAGTCCTTCATGCCAATAGGATTTCTCGTGGCCTACATCTAAAACTCCTCTATTTTATAGTTCCATTCACCGCCCCCAACATCAGCGCTGTGGGCGCCGGCGGCGGCGAGGTCTTCATCCGTGACGGCCTCAACACCTCTTTCACGCTGGATGTCGCTCCCGCTCCGGTCAACCTGACTGCTCTCGGCCAGACTCCGCCCGCCAAGTGAGTCGCGTCCTCTCTTTGCTGTTCGCCCCTCGGCGTAGCACCTCGATATTGACGATGCTTTTTCCGCCTCTCGCAGCACCAACCCCAACATCTCGTACGCTACGGGCGAGAAGGTCATTGGGACCGGTGCCGACTCTACCACCAGCGCCACTGACGGCAACGGTGCTGCGTCTCTACCCGTCGGCGGTGCGGCCGTCGTCGCTGTGCTTGCTGTCGCTGGATGTGCTTTCCTACTTTGATCTTCTGAGGGGTCCTGCCTGGGCGATGAAGTTTGTTTCGCGGATACATTCATAGACCGCCCCGTTTTTTGTGAATTCTTTAGTGACATGTGTGCTATGTCCAAACCGAATGGACCGACCGTTTCAGTAGACTGCAGGAGTTCAGACCATTGACTGCTACCGCCGCCGCACGCTGCCGGCTCTTCGAGGCTTGACAGCCAAGGTATTTGTTATAATAGGGGTATGATTAATCGATGGCTGGACAAAAATACAAAAATAATAAGCAGTGTTGCAAGGCGCTCTGATCCGATGAAAGACATGAAAAGATTGATGTGGCTGCTTGTTGAGCTGCAACCGAGCTTGGATGCGGCACGAGAATCTTTGAGGTTTCTCCTGGCGTTTGGAGAAATCAATATTTGTATACAAACATCGTCGATGGTCGGGTGATGACCACAAGTGAATTCCCTGCAGCGCGGTGTTAGTACCGGCAGCAGCAGTGTGTGCAACGGTTGCACCGCAAGGCGCGCTCCTTCACTGTCAAAATCCTTTAAGGCTACAGGGTTCAACGATGTCTGGCGTCATTTCCCTGTATTTTCATAATGAAACAAAGCCGCACAGTTTAGAAGGGTATCCTGCATGTTCGAACGCGACGTCTAATCGTCCATCAGCTCCGCGAGCTCCCTCTCCTCCTCCTCCGTCATCCCCATCCCGTCCTTCTCCTCCTCCTCCTCTTCCACCGGCTCCGGCGGGGGCTTCAATATGTCTGTTCACATTCCCCCTTGGGTCAGCGCCCACCCACATCCGCGCTCCGTCTTCGTTCGCCCTGCCAACCACGCACCCTCGAACTTCCATCTCCGCACGGTCCCGTCCAGCCCAGCACTGACGATCCAGACGCCCTCGCCCTTCGCGCGGCGATCCCACACGCCGAGGCTGTTGACCTCGTTGAAGTGACCCTCCACGACGCGCACGCACGTCCACGCCCCCGGAGTGACGGCGTGCGGCGCCCAGACGCGGATGTTCTCGTCCGTCGAACCCGTGAGGACGTACGGCTTGTCAAGGCCCGCGACATGGTGCGAGAGCGGGAGGACGGTTTTGACGTAGTAGGGGTGCGGCAGAGCGAGGGCGGGCGAGGGGGAGGGCGTCAGGAGGTGGCGGAGTGCGGAGTTGTCGGAAGAGGCTGTGGTGTTTGAGGTTTGAATATCGGACATTAAGTTCGGATTCTATATTTGGGAGGAGACGAAAGAAAGAAGACGCACAGCTCCAAAGCTCCTCAGGCGCAAGCGGCTCTTCGTCGTCATCGGGCAACGGCCTCCCGATCTTCAAATCATACACCGCCGTCTTGTGGCCCTCCACCACACCCTCCTCCTTTACGCTCACTCGCTCCTCTCCCTCTACCCGCTGGACAGTCCACACGCGGATCATGCCCATCGAGTCCGCGCTCCAGAGCCTGACCCTCCCGTCGCTCTCCACGCGCGCCTCGAGCGCCTCCACGGGGCGCGTATGCTCGCGCACCGTCTCGAGGCACCCCAGTGGCTGCACGAGGTCGCCGCGAAGGTCCCAGAACTTGAGCGTCTTGTCCGAGCTGCCCGAGACAAGGAGCCCGAGCGTCGGGAGCGGCAGAAGCGTCTTGATGAAGTCAGCGTGCGCGTCGGCGGTGGTGGCCGGCCGGATGGGCGCGAACGTGGGGGACGAGGTAATTCGGTGCACCCGGATCGTCTTGTCCCAGGAGGCGGTGATGAGGAGCGAGGAGGGGGAGATGGGCGCGGAGACGAAGGCAAGGGAGGTGCACGGCCCGCGGTGCGCTGGTATGGACTGGGTGACAGAGCCGGTCTGTAAACAGAGGAATTCAGTACGCTAGACCCTCACAATAGTGGCAAGCATCCACGGCCAACGCCACGCCTCGTCGCTGGGCGGATAAAGCTGTTCGGAAAGCTCGACTGCCAGTCGAGGTCCACCAGCCTTCCTCTGGGCCGCTGCTGCCCAGCGCAGAAGAAGGACCTGAAGCACTCACCTCCAATCCCACCCTTTTCACTGACCCCCCGCTAGTCGCACACCACACCTCCCCATTCCGTACGACCGCGCGCAGGACCTTCCCACCAAGATCGATGGGGTCGCCTGTCCGCTTGTGCCGGTTTGCCTTGTTCGTACGAGACGCCTCCTTCGAGAGCTGGTCGGCGCTGCGAAAGAGCTGGTCGTCGTTATCTGCCTGCATGTCTGGGCGATGCAGGGCGGCTGGGGAATAGAACAAGGCAAAAAGGCGAAGAGAGAAGATGGTGGAGGGTCAAGGCGCCAGGGGACGATCGACGCGTGCGTTTTGTGGCCGGATGCAAAACGCGGTTCCTCGCGAACTGCTCATTTCGCTCTCGCAGCTCGCCTTTTTACCATCATCTCCCTTTCTTGAAGCACCTTGGATTACAGCAAAAAAAGGTAAAGCTTTTCTTTCACAGTTGAGGCACTGGGCATTCGAACTGATGTAGAGTATCTCGGGCTCTTTGCTGCAGTCTTGACACAGTCTTTCAGCGCCAGGCAATGCCTGAGCGACACCGCGCACCATCCTCTCCTCCACCCAAATCGCACAACAAGTCTCGCCACCATTCGTCGCGGAGGAGCCGACAAAGTGCGGGAAGGGACTGGGGGCCTCGCGACCTGGACGTGAGTGCCTTGCGTGGGCAAGCTTTCGCAGGCAATGGGCAGTTGCTGCCACTCTGCGCCTGTGCATACAGGCAGCGCTGCGGGCGGTGGTGTGCGAGAGAGAATCGAACGCTCTGCAGGAGGCGTTTAGGCGCTCGAAGGATGATGCATCAGTCAGTCGAAACGGCCTATTCGAGGGCCTGGCTACTGACTTTCCTCAACGCACAGCGTCGAGCTCGAAGTCGGAGGGCGGCGCCTCGAAGCGCATCTCAGCAGCGCGATGCAAGCTACGTGAGCCCCATGACATTCATTTCGCTTGGCTGGGACAGTCCATCTTATAGCCCCGACAGCCGCGCCCGCCTGGCGGACCTTCACAACAACAACGCCCGGCGAAGCCGCGCCTCACAGTCTTTCGCAAAGTGAGTTATGTCTCATCTTCAATCTCGTTCTCAAAAAGAAATCCTGAAATACACTTACCTATCTCCCTTCAGGTCACCAACGTCGTCCTCGACCTGCCGGACCGGATCGAGCGCTTGAACCTCCTATACTGGGCGAAGCGGATCAAGGAAGCGGCTACGCCCCGGAGGCGTTGGAGGGGGTGATTGAGCTTATGGTGATTACGGAGTACTCCATATGAAGTGTAACAAACGAAAAGAAACGAAAAGTGAAACTGAACGATGTGAGGTGCATTACAGTAAACAAACAGGGAGCCATGTCACCCCAGGTCGCCCATGAAACCTGCAGCTAGCTTGCCACCATCATTGCACTTAGTCCCCTCAAACATCCGGCCTTTTTCTTTTGCGCAACATTGCCCTTTCGGTTATATCCCCCGAGATGTAGTCGCGGGTATTCGAATGTTTGCTCGAAGGGTGGACCAACTACGGTCGGCGGAACCGTGACGGTTCGGCGTCGTACGGTGCGAGCATCGCGCTGGTGTGTCGGTCGTGGCGTTTGAGTATCTCGCTTACAAGATTCAGCAGGCTCAAAGACTAACGGAAATTCCAGGGCCTTTCAAGCCATGTCGCTATCGTGATGTCTTTTTTGAGGGAGCCAAGTCGATCGAGGCGTTCGATGCGCTCCTCTGCTGGTTGGACTTCGGAGGGTGTCAGCCCTTGCGACACACTCGGATCTTCGGGTTCACCATGTTTGAACTGAACGAGTACTCCGATTTCGATCAAGGCCGCGTTCCGCACATCCTTCCATTCACGCGCCGCCTCGAACGCATCAACCTTTCCGAGGTAGCGGGACCTTCGACCCTTCATTCGCTCACTAGAAACAACTTTCGAACTCTGACTCATATTACGCTCGGGATGAGCGCGGACAGGACTGAGGACCTTCACTTCATCAGTCGCCTCACGGGACTACGGGAACTGGCCGTCGACGTTCATGATGATTTCAACAAGCCTTTGATTGGCTTTGTTCCCCAGACGTTCTCCCTTCCGAAGCTCCGTCATCTCAAGTTCGATGAAGGATCTGATACTTAAATCCACGAATTAAGCTCGCTTCCTAGGCAGGTGTTTTCATCTCTTCGTGATGTGGAGTTCGTCGAATACAGCTTTTGCTGGGGCCATCGAGCCTATTCTTCGATCTCACGGGTCGAGCTTGCGGGTCCTCAACTTTGCTTTCTATGACGTAGAATCCGCGATGCTCACAGCTCTTATCAAACTACCTCCTCGCCTCGAAATCCTCGATATCACCATACCGACTTTTGACGTGATCGGGCCTGTCGTTGAAGCCCTGCCTTCCTCGCTATCTGAATTCAGGTTGAGCGATCAAGACCTGTAGAGTTGCAATACGATACAGCGCCCGCTCTCCCTCAAGCGCATCTCTCTGCGTCGTTTTACCAAGGACCTGTCGGGCAGGTTGAGGGCCCTGCACCTTGGGCTCGCTCTGCAGTTTATCGCCAAGGGTATCGAGCTTGTATGAGATGGCTTTGTTGCATAGACTCCCCGGATCCCCACTGTATTTTGCATGCAGTTGCGGGTGTTTGTGATACGATACTCTGCGTGTGATTGTTATCCGGCAGAGCGTCGTAGACATCCGACCTCAGGCTTTGCATGCCGCAGGGTAATCATCATTAGATACAAATTCGCTCGAAAGCCTACTTCCAGACTCGCAAACTCAAGCATGCTTCCGTATATATATAAAATGATAAAGTTTCCGCTGTCCCCTCTGCCTCACAGCGAGCACTCGACGTCTGCCAGTGAATAATGAAACCTTTGCCTATGGGAGTGCCTCTTCGTTGGACTGCTTTCAGTCACCTAAAATCCTCCGGGAGCTTCAGGGGGTGATCTTTTTCATGTGGCTGAAACTTTTCATTCGACCCACGGGGAGCAAGGCGCTGACGGGCAATGGTCTTCGCGTATCGTCGCGCAGTGTCGCCTCCTCATCTGAACCTCGAGCTCAGGACCGGACCGACCGGAAACTTTGCTTTACAACACTAATTGTGTCTCTCTATGAGGGCAGCAATGACCGCTCCTCTCTCAGACGAAACCCAGAGGAGGTCCCAAGGCATAATTTGCTCTCTCTTTTCCGTGTCGCCAAGCAGAGGGGCTGGTTCCCTGGTTCAACGACACGGACTGGGCCGTCTAAACGGGATCTTGACGTGCGTGTCAATGATGTGATAGTGAGCTTAATGAGAGCCTATCGCGCCCACGCCCTCCGTTCTCCGGCCTCCGTCCGTGTCGCACCTCAAGATGAGGAGTGAGCGGTGAGCAGTGAGCATTGCAGTACCTAGTGTGCGATTCAACATCAACGTCAAGCATCAAGTCCATCTCCCTTCCTTCTCCCGCCTTCCTTCGTCCTTCGTGCTGTTCCTCAACCCTCAAGCCAGCCAGGGTAAGTGTGGCTGACGCCGCTCAGACGTCAACGACATCATCCCCGCTCTCGACCTTGTTCTTGACCTCGACGTTGCCCTTGATCGCTAGGGAGTAGGGGCAGATCTGGACATTCCAAGCGGTCAGTCTCCTTCGAGCGAAATCAAGGGAAACCCGGGAAGAACAGGAACAGAATGAAAAGTGGGAGAAAGAGAAGCCGACGCACGTTATGCGTGACCTTAACCACCTCCGCGAGCTTGTCCGCGCCGTACTCGCCCTCTGAGTCACGCACGTAGAGCTCGACGGCGAGCGCGAAGGGGTGGTCGTCGTCGTTGGCGGGCTTGCCCAGCGTGACGGCGGCGTCGACGGTGAGGTCCTTGGGGAGGTCCGGGTACTCGAGCCGCTTCTGCGCGACGGCCATCGCCCCGCGGTAGCAGGCTGCGTAGCCGAGGGCTGGTTGCGAGCAAGGGGTCAGTACTAGAATGCAACTCATGCCACTAGGAAGGGAGGGAGAAGGGGAAGAGAGAGGGAGGAGGAATGGAAGGAGAGGAGGAGGGAGAGGAGGAGGAAAGGGAGACACACCGAAGAGCTGCTCAGGGTTCGTCCCCTTGCCAGAGCCGCCGAGTTCCTTGGGGCTCACGAGCGTGACAGACAGCTCGCCGTCGTCGGTGTGGCCCTTGCCGTTGCGGCCGCCGATGACACCCGCGCGGGCGGTGTCTGCTCGACGTCCCGAGTAGTCAGTAAGAAGCCTTGCGTGGATTGCAAGAGGGGAGGGGAAGAAGAGGGAGAGGAAGGGAAGGGAGAGAAGAAAGAGAGAAGGTGAAGAGGGAGGAGGCGAGGGTGAGTAAGATAAGGGAGAGGGACGAGAGAAGCAGAAACATGGTAGAGGTCCAAAGGGGAAGGGGAAGGGAAAAAGACACGCACAAAGCGGCTTCTCGAGGGTGTAGACGGTGCGTTTGAGGCTGGGGGACGCGCGCGGAGCGGCGGGAGCGAGGCGCGGGAGGGCGCGGAGGGCGGCGGTGCGGGCGAGGGACATCTTGCGTGTAAAATGTGGGTATTGGTGACGAAGAAGAAGGGAGTGTGGATGGAGGAGGAGGAGGTGATCGGTGGACACGGCGAGCAGAAGTGACGTCTTCGGAGAGCGGTGGCTTCGTTGAATTGCCAAACAACAGGCTGAGGCAGCTCAACTGTCACATGCGTGCGTTTCGCGTCCCTTTCCCTTCGCCCCCACCCTCAACACCTCCTCCTCCTAGCAATGGGCCAATCCCAATCCGCCTCCTCGCCCGCGGGCCACCCGTCCTCTCCCCTCACGCGCGCCCCCGCCGGCCTAAGCGGGAGCAGCGGCCCCTCCTCGCCCGCCTCGCACGCGCGCTCCCCGACAACCTCAACGACCTCCAGCGGGCTCCCGCGCCGCAAGTCGCTCGAGCTTCCCGACCTCGCGCCGCTGCAGCTCACACCCACAACCACCCCACCGCACCAGCGCAGGCTCGCCGGCGCTGGCGGGGGCGGGGCCCGCGTGCCGAGCCCGCTCGTGGACTCGGCCGTTGCGCAGATGCAGACGGTGCAGGGGAGCTACTTCCCCCTTGTCCCGCCGGCGTCGGCGGCGGCGGAGGATGCGGGCTTGCCGGATTTCGCGGGGCCGCAGGCGGGAGGGAGGAAGGAGGAGGGGTGGGAGGGGAAGGAGAGGAAGGAGGAGGAGGGCAGGACGCCGGAGACGGTTCTGACGTGGAATGGCGGCGGCGAGGAGGTGTATGTTACGTATGGCGATGAGTGGAAGGAGCGCATCAAGATGATCAAGTCGTGCGTCTATCCCTCGCCTCTTTCCTCCCCTTCCCCTTGCAATCCTTTTTCTGCCCCATCACCTTCATTCTCCTCCCGTGCTGACTCTCCCGCGTTCGTCCCTCCCCCCCAGCAACAACGACTTCACCCTATCCCTTCCTCTCCCGCCGGGGCACCACCGCGTCGCCTTCCTCGTCGACCAGAACTGGCGCGTCTCGGACGACCTCCAAACTGCGACTGACGGCGACGGCCACCTCGTCAACTACATCGAGGTCCCCCGCCCCGGCGCGAAGCCGCCGCTGTCGGAGAGACAGGCAGCCGAGGCGCGCAGGAGGGGGAGCGGGAAGAAGAAGAGGCGGACGGGTGGGTGCCTTCTTACTTCTCCCTCTTTGCCCCCACCCCCAAATTTCGTTTCCCCTTGCCTCCTTTACCTATTTCATTCTCCCCATTTCTTTCCTCTCTCTGCACCGGTCTGACTTCGTATCTCGGTGAGCGGCGCAGTTTCGCAGACG
>JTLS01000005.1:0-61495 GCA_000826855.1 Basidioascus undulatus
CCCCCCGACGCCAAATTGACCCAGCTCCTCATGTTGTACCGCACATTGCGAGCCATGGTGGTGCCACTGGCGGAGAGGTTGCATGCCTAAAAGAATGGGTTGTACAACGTAGTCATTGCTGCTGGCGAAACCGATGAACGCTAGACGGGCACTTTCTGATCGCTAGCGTGGGTCTTACGCTTCACGGCGGCGCCGTTGCTGACGGGAAGACGCAAATATGTACTGAAATTTGATACCTGCAACAGCTTCCCTTTGATCGGCTTCGGCCTTGTCTAATAAGTACTTGTACACCGTTTCAGCAGAGCGCCTGCCAGCGCATCATGTTCACTGAGGAGCGAAGATCAGGCCTGAAGAACGAGAGAGCCAATTTCATATAAAGATCGCAATAATTGTCGGTTGCGGCGCTCACTGATGGCGTCGGTGCCTGAGGAACTGAAGAGGTTGAGATGAGCAGCGCCTGCGAGAGCGTGGCGGACCTGCGATTCGGGCGTTCCTTGTGCCTGGGCAAAAGGTCTCCGACGATGCGGCGGGTGCGGCTCTTCATTGGAGAGAGTGTGGCGCCGACGGCTGACAGACCCGGGGTGCAGGAAATGACCAGGAGGTTGTGCCGCCTTGTCAAGAGGATCTGCGAGGGGTGTGCGCCGGTACAGGAAGAAGGCGATGGTGGGTATCGAAGAAAGTACATGCGAAGAAAAGGGAAATTAGGGTCCGTTTTCAAGGCAGATTGCGGTGCAAATTAGTGCGCATTACTAGCGCGCAAGTGCCGGAGGGTGCTGCGTGCGTCGGGCCTGCCCTTGTTGGTCTTCCCCCTGTGCCTACGAGGTGCCTAACTAGCTCAAACCCGCGCCTTCCTCCTTGACCATCATCATCCTCATCCACTCCGCCGTCGCCACCGCCGCCGCCGTCCCCCGCCGCGGCCGCTGTTGGCACGCCCATCAAAACTGCCGCCGTCGCTCTGGCACCAGAGCTCTGTACGCCGCCGCCGCCCTCGCCGGGCCGCAGCAGCTTCCCGCCGCGAGTCTCCTGTCAACCAAGATTGACCGGCCGCCCCCTCCGCTTCTGCTGCGCACACAGACTCACTCACTCCTCGGCTCTACTCCGCCCGTCGCCCCTCGCGGAGGCTACCCCCTGCTCGTGCCCGCGTTCGCGCTCGTCGGCAGGTTCACCTTCAATCGGCATCCGCCACGCTCCAGTTCGAACTTTGACTGGGGATACGCCCAAGCAGCAGCGGGACCGACAATAGCGGACTGCTCTGGCTTCGCAACTGCCCGCCGCAGCTGGACGACCTAAAAACCGCGGCACTCTCCGTCGAAGAGCTCCTGGATAGCTTCTCGCTTGCCGCAGCCGGCGACTTGGTCTGGTGCGTCCTCTCCTCCTCCTTCCCATACCTCCACGCAGATCTCATCAAGATTGGTTTTGTCCCTGACATCGGTGGCTCAGGACCGACCGTTCATTGCGGAACCCCTCCCGCCCTTCATTTAAACCGCGCGGCTTCGCTCACGGTACGTCCGGTGCGGACGTGTGGCTTCCGTTTCTCCTCACGGGCTGAACGGTTGGGGTTCTGGGGTGTCCACGCGATACAGGAACGAGCCGTCGCCCTTGGGTCCTGGCGATATCGTACCAGCGCGGTCAACTTCTCTGGCGACTAGTAAGACCATGAGAGTACAACGCGGCTTGACACCCGCCTCCAGTCAGCTCGCCTCTCTGCACCCGCCTCATCCGCTCGCACCGCCACCCCATCACGCCCCTTATCCCTACCACAACCAACCCCCGCATCACCATCTGCCCCCGCCACCGCAGCAGCAGCCCTACCCTCCCTCTCATCCTCACCCTCTCCCTCCCCCCCCCCCCTCCGTCGCCGCCGCGCTCCCCGTCTCGCCAGCGCGCTCCCTCTCCAACGGCTCGACGGCCTCCGTCTCCCATCCTCCCACGCCGCTCAGCCACGGCGGGCCCCCCCCGTACCAGTCTTACGCCTCGCCGCAGCCCGAGATGAGCCGCGCCGACGAGGGCGCGCAGCACGGCAAGAAGCCTAAGCCTCAGCCGGCAAAGGTCTTCCAATGCACCGGCTACGGCAACTGCAAAATGGTCTTTACGCGCAGCGAGCATCTCGCTCGACATGTTCGGTGAGTCTATATCTCCCTTCTGGGGCAAGGATACGTGAGCGGGGATTGGAATATACGGTGTTGCCTGGCCTGGATGGGGTGGCTCACGGCGATCCTCCACCCCACGGAATCTATTCTGTTGTATGATGGATATACGTTGTTGACACCCGCGCTTCGTGCCTTCAGCAAACACACTGGCGAGCGACCTTTCGTACGTTTTCATTTCACCAGTTGAGCATTGGGCTGCGTTCTTAAACTTGGATCTCAGAAATGCCACTGCGGCAAGTCCTTCTCTCGGCTGGACAACCTGCGACAACATGCGAGCACCGTATGTCGCTCAAGCCATCTCCCACCCAACTCACCTGCTGAACCCGGTTTGTTTGCAGGTCCACGCCGACCAGCCATCGGCCAACGACGCGCTGCTGAAGGGCATGTCGAGCCTTCACACCGCGCTCGCTGCATCCGCGAGTCAAAAGCAGTACGCGGAGGCGCAGGTGGTGAAGCGCGCCGAACCCGCGGGACGGGAGCCGGCGGGCGAAGTTCGCTTTCACCAGGGCGTCTCTGCTCCGCCTGTAGGGCCCCCTCCCGGCGCGCCCGCGCATCAGGCAGTCGCACCCATACCGCCGTACGAGCAGCACCCCACCGCGTACGGATGGGCCGAGTACGCCCCCCCGCAAGCGCATCTGCATCCACAGCCGCCGCCGCCGGGGGCGTACCCGTCCGTTATGGGCCAGCACCACCTTCAGCCTCCCGGCTACCCGCTGCATCCCTCTCACCCGCATCACCCGCATCACCCACATCTCCTTCCCCCATCGCACCTGTCCCAACCACCGCCGCTCCACCACGCCCCTCCTCATCGTCCCTCACAACCTCTCCCGCATCACATCCCTCCGCCGCCGCCCATGCACCACCCTCAACAACCGCCGCCGCACCACCCAGTTGAGGACTGGTCCCAGCACTCCTCCCCTCTGCACGAAGCCGCCGTCCCCGCGCCGCGACCGAGCACCGCCGACGGCCCTCGTCCACTACTCCCACCTCTGGCAGCCATCGTTCCGCCGTCGCAGCCGCAGTCTTCGCTCGTGAACGGCTACGAGCAAAGACCGCCAACCAAGGGCGGCAGCGGCTCCTTTTCGCGGCCGGGCACGTCAGGTAACGGGGACGGCGGTGTGGCCGGACTGCCCCCGCCGTCCTTCTCGCGTCCAGGGACCGCCGGGGAGTACGGGCCGCCCTCGGGGCAATTCGCGGCCGGGGGGGGCGGGTACTACGATTCTTCGTACACGTTCCCACCCGCTCCGCCTGGCCAGGGCTATGCGAGCGCGTCGCAGATGCAGCCGTCGCAGCTCGAGCAGCCGTGGTACCGCCGACCGTCGATGGCGAACTTGTTTGGGTCGCGCGGGTCGCTCGACGCCTCGCCGTTCGGGTTCAGCCTTCCACCAGAGGCGCCCTCATGGGGCCCCGGCGGCTCGACCGACGACTTCTTCACCGGTCGCAAGCGCTCGCTCGCGTTCGGCTTCGATGAGGCTGGCCCGCTCCTCCCTCCCGGCTCGTCCAGCGGTCTCCCTCCACTCTCCTCATCCGGCAACGCCCGCCCCTTCTCGTCCGGCAACAACCTTCCCCGCCCGCTCTCTTCCTCAGGCCCCTTCCGCCCGCTCTCCTCGTCGGGCGGCGGGCTCTTCCGCTTCGAGGCGCCTGGACAAAGCGATCGTTCCTCCAGCGAGCAGGAGGGCATGGCCGAGGAGGAGCGCGCGCCTACGGCGACGAGTCGACGGCAGAGCATCCTCGATCTCTGCGGCGGCGCGCCCGGCCCGCGGGACGGCGAGCGACCACGCACGTCGACGGGCGTTCCGGAGGATGGCGGCTCGGCAGAGTCTTCCTACTCCGTGCTGCCGAGCGTGGCTGCGCTCGGCGGTGCGAAGCGCATGTATAGCGACGCTGACGCGCACCGCCCGACGTCGAGCAGCGGGCGCCTCGGGCTCGAGAGCCTCGTGCACTCGGGGCCAAAGCCCGACCCGGAGGGCGCGTGGGAGCGGTACGAGCAGGAGGACGAGGAGGACTTGCGCCCTGCCGACGACCACGAGCCGCACGCGAAGCGCGTCAAGCTCGAGCCGTCGTCGCCGCCCGCGCTCGCGGCGGACAACGGTTTGAGCGAGGACCGGTCGACGAGCGGCTCGCCCCAGACGCCGTACGGCCACGTCGGCGTCCGCCACGGCTCGGCCCTCGCGGGCGTGATGGACGGTGCACCGAATGCGGGAGCGCACCACGCCGCGGGCGCCAACGCGCACCAACATCATCACCACCACCACCACCCGCATCATCACCCGCATCACCACCACCATTCCGCGCACGAGCAGGCGCAGTACACGCCGTCCGCGTACGAGCGCAAAGTCGGCGTCCTCTAGACGTGACGCGATGTCGGATTAGTTCTCTTACTTTCGCCTTCCTCTGTTCTTGTTATCTTCATTCATTTTTTTCCCTTCCATTTTTCTTTTCTTCGTCTGTTAACTCTGTTGCACTACTCCCGCAGTTTCTCTTCTCTCCACTATCTCGGCATCATCGCAACTCGCATCCACTTTTCGTATCTTGACTCCCCAGTTCCGCGCACGCCTGGCATATCTTGATTCGCCCTTTATCTCCACACATGTCCCTCCGAAATCACCTCCATTTGGTAGTGCTCTTCCCTTCCCTGGCACCCTCTCATTGTTCAGCATCACCCTTACCGCACAAGCCGCTTCTTTAACCCTGTCCCGCGTCGCAACCTATTGCCTTTTACTCTTGTTTTCTGTGATTTGGTATTATCATACGCACAACATGATCAACGTGTTAAACCATGCGTCCGTGGCTTTGGTGTCATACCTGTTCTCTGCCGTGCGTTGTGGGCCGCACCTGGACACGCACCCGCAGCCCTTCTGGATGCCGTAGCGGGCAGGCGGCTTGGAAGTGTGTCGTCAACCGCGCGCCCACGAACGGTCAATCGGATGCTCATTCCCATCGATCCCCATATACGTAGACGATGTGCGACACCACGATTCTGACTTCAGACAGATGCTGTCTGAGACCTGAAGCCGACGCTTTCCTGCATATGGTCCTCGCACCAATCAACAGCACACGCAAGCAGTCAGTCAACAAGCGATCATGCGAATGCTCATCGATGCGCGCACGAACACCGTCGCAGGAAAAAAGGGGTACTCGTCGTACAACACATCCTCCATCTCTCCTCTCCGTCACCCCTCCCCTACTTCTTCTTCGCGTCCCTGACGCTCAAGTTGACCTGGTCGCCGTCCTCAAAGTTGTAGCTGGCGAGCGTCTTACTGTTGGTGAGCGTGGTCGAGCCCGCGTTGAGGCGAATGCGCGCCGCGGGCGGGCCGCGGCCGTCGTTGGCGGCGAGGATGCGCTCGCGCAGAGTCGCGACGATGTGATCGAGCCGGAGGCCAGGGATAGTGAGCGTCTGCCCCGTGCAGCCCCACTCGGGCTTGTCGGGCATGGAGGGCATCTGGATCGAGAGCGTGATGGAGTTCTCCTGCGTAGCGGGGAAGGACGAGAGGTTAGAAGGCTTGATGAGGCTGGGGAACGGGAAGGGGAAGACGCACGGGGTGGAACTTCATCCATCTGCGGAAGGGAAAGGAACAATGTAAGTGAAATGTCGGGGGGATGTGAGAGCTGAAAAAAAAAGACGACGCACTCTTCCTCGGGGTAGAACTGCCCCTCCGGCAGCTTAGCGACCCTCGGTCTCTTCGCAGCGTGCTCGTCCTCTCCAGGGGCACCACCCATCATCTCGTCCGCGGACCTGACCAAGCCCGCATTGAACGGCGAGCCCGCGTCCGCGCGCGGCCCACTGGGGGGCATCGGACTGCCGGGAGCGGCGGGGCTATCGCCGCCGGCAGCCATCGCGGCGAGGCGGTCGGGATGGATGCCGGGCGCGGTGGGCGCCGCGGGATAGTGGATGACGGGGAGCGTCGCGGGCGGGATGTACTGCTGCGCGGACGGCGGGGCGGGGCCCGCGGAGAAGGTCGAGGCGGAGGGGTCGCGCGGGGCGGGCGCAGCAGGCAAGCTGGACAGCGCGGTGGGCGGGACGACGGCGGGGCCGACGCGAGGACCCGCACCGGGCTCTTCCCTGTTTCACAGCGCACATAAACTCAATCAGTATCTCAACTTTGTGGTAGGGAAAAGGAAACCAACGCACGGGACCAGCCCCCTCCTCGCATGAATCGCCTCGATCTGGCTCTCCAGGTTCGCCGCCGCTTGATAGCGGTTTGTAACCACCTCGGCAGTACCCGTATGACCGTCCCACACGCCAGTCTCCCTGGCCCTCCTCGCGCGCTGCGCCTCCTCTTCCGCCGCGCGGCGCTTCGCGCGCGCTTCCTCGTCGTCCTGCCCGAAGATGTCGTCGCGCTGGCGCGAGAGGCTCTTGAGCGACCCGGCAACGTCCGCGCCCTGCTGGAGCATCTGCGACGCCGCCCGCCGCGCCTCCGCGAGCTCCCGCCGCTCTTGCCACTTCGGGTCGAGCAGCTCGATGCGCAGGTGGTTCGCGAACTCTTCGTTCGGCACGAGCTGGCCGGAGATTGGGGATTTCGAGTAGCCCGGCGGGACGTCCGGTGCCTTTTTGGCTGTGGATAGGTAGCTCATGTCAGTGTGTGCCGTGAGGAGAGATGAGAAGGAAATAAGCACGCACATTTGGGAACGTAATCGGTCTTGATCTTCATCCCCTCTGGCGCAGCCATCATGCTGGCCTGGACCTCCCTCGCTCTCCTTTCCTCCTCCTCACGCTTGCGGCCCTCCGCTTTCTTCTTGCGCTCCTCCTCGTCCTCCTCCTCGTCGCTGACGTCCATCTCGACGTCGCTGTCCTCGCCGCCCGCGCCGCCCTTGACCTGGATCTCGGGCACGGGCTCCTCCTCCTGGATGAGGGACGCCATGCGCTTCTGAGCGAGCGTCATCGACTCGATCTCCTTGATCGACATCGGCGCGGGGAGGTCGATCGACGAGTCCGACTCGGTGAACTCGATCGTCTCGACCACGACGAAGTCTTGCCAGTCGATGGAGGCGAAGGCGACTGTTCGTCCCAGACACCATTTTCCGTCAGCCACCAGCTGCTCCCAGAATAGATGGAAAGTGGACGCACTCCTCTCCTTCTCGCTCTCCTCCTCCTTCTTCCTCGCCCTCTCGCGCCGGTAATTCTCCCACTCCGCGCGCTGCCCCGCGCGCTCAACGATCGCCTTCTTGCGCGCCATCACGCTTCCCTGCAGCTCGTCCCCGCGCCACGCCGAGCCCGTAAGAACCTTGGTGTACTGCTCGACGAGACGGTTGAAGAAGCCGAAGAGGGAGTGGTTTGGGCGGAGAAAGTCGAACTGCGGGTTGCGCGTCTCCTTTGCGGTGAGCGTCGAGATGAAGGGGCGCGAGCGCCGCGCAGTGAAGAGCGCGGTGAGGCGGATGATGTCCCTGTGGGCAAAGAAGCATGAGCCTTGGGGGGGTGGGGGAGGGGGAAGATGATAGGGAGACAACGCACAGGTCCACCCCGCTGATGTTCGGCATGTCCGTCTCGAACTCGTGCGGTGGGGGCTCAACAGGCGCAGCCTTCACAGGCGCAGCCGGAGCCGCGTGCGTAGGGGTCGCCGCGCTCGGTTTCACATCTGGATCACCCCCAATCAGCCACGCCTCCTTCCAACCACAACAGCAAGGCAAGGACGCACCAACAACATCGCCCGCCTTGATGCGCTCGATCTTCCAACGGTAGTACGGGTGGTACGCGTCCGCGCTGTTGAGGAACGCGAACTTTGCGTTCGCGCGCTCGCGCTCGCGAATCTTCTCCTCGAACGCGAGGCCGTGCTCCGAGTTGGCGACAAAGTTGGCCGTCTTGTCGACAATGCCTGGTCACCCGCACATTTCAGTATCTCCTTCTCAACGAGATTGAGGGCAAAGTGAGGGTGGAGACGCACTGCGAATGTCGGGCGGAGGGAGGACCATGCCCGTCGGGAACTTTGCGCCCTCGGGCGCTAGAGACGCGGACCCGCCAGCACCGCCGCTGATGCCGTTCGCGGCAGAGGCGGGCAATGGCGAGCCGAGTCCATCAGGGAGGGGCGAGGCGACTGCGGCCATCGTGTGAGCTGCAAGAGATGAGATGGTGGCGGCGGGCAGGCAGGCGAGCGAGCCTTGAACCACTGGGCAAGGCAAGACCCGTTTCGGATATTGCTGAATTTACTTCAGCTTAGTGCCGACGATAAGCGTGGCATGTGATTGCAGCGTCATTCCATCTCGATATTCTCCTTCCTCTCACCACCATCTTACCTACGAAGGCCATTGTACTCCATCCAAGATGCTGAAATCCCTAGCAGACGCATTCCAGTCACTCTGGTCTGGGGAGGATGCTGCTCAGGATGCCACAGACCCGTACGCAGGCAAGTCCATGCGCGATGGCATCCCATATCCCCGTAGGCTTACCGCTCCACCCGCAGTCCCAGCCCGCCTGAAGAAGTACGAGCGCCTAGGCCATCTGAACCCCTTCCTCCTCGAGGGACTCTTCCGCTCCCTCCTCCGGGGCTACACTCCCCCCTCACCTGCCGAGCTCCCTCCCCCTCCTCCCACCACCATTACCACCGCTCCGCGCTCCCCAACCTCCGACCCCCCAACGCCCCCTCTTCCTCCCTCCATCGCACCCAACACCACCCCTGGCCCACCTCTCCCCCCCGAAATTGTCCTCCTCATCTTCCGACACGCCTCCTTCCTCCGGCCCGCGCGGCCCCTCCCGCTCTCCCTCCCCCCCAACCAAGCCATCGCCGTCCTCTCCCGCGGTCCAAAAGCAACGCACACGATCCTCAGCACCCCCCCTCTCACGGCCCCGCAGCTCGCGCGAGTGCACTCCATCCAGCTCTTCACCGACTCGCACGACCAAGGCTACGTCTCGGACCGCGGCGCGGGCTCGTATTCGTGGTTCGAGATCGGGCTCGTTGCCGGGCCCGAGGACGACCCGCAGGTCCGCACACGGATGGTCGAGCACCCGGAGGACGGGACGGTGCGGAAGGAGGAGCTGGTGTGGAGGAGCCATGAGAACCGCCTGGGCGACAACCGGTGGGATACGCGCGTAGGGAAGACGTTCGGGCCGGAGGATGAACTTTGGAGGGAGGCGAGGGAGGGCGACAGGCTCGTCGTGAGGGCCTGCGCGCAGTTCCCGATGTGGCAGAATTTCGTTAGAAGCGGCCGGCTCGAGTGGGCCGAGTGGTGGGAGCCGGCGCTGAGGTACTGAGTGCGTGGGAGATGGGTCATGTGTGGCTTGGGATTTCAGGAGGAGGAAAGATAGGATGCGAACAATGCGATAAGAAGTTTACGACATGAATCCCAATTTTGGGGTTTTTTTTAATCACTGCATGCCTGCACATTGCGTGCGTCGTATGCTGCACGCTCCAGTGACATTGCTCTTCACACTTTCAGCGCACGCCGCTGAAGACGCGTACTTGCTCGTGAAACCAGCAATGCTTGCTTATCAGAGCCTTATAGCTTCACCAGAGCGTAATAATTCCCGTGGCCGCCCAGGAGGGCTGCGATGCAGGCAGGCAGACGCATCGTCAAACCAGATTCAAGTCACCTGCACCTGGACGTGTTGAGCCTCGCCACCAGCGTGTGACAGACGTTGCCTGAAACAATTCACTCAAATTTTTTGATGCACGACGAAACGGCCAAAGCAAGCTTGAGGACTCTGTGGGTCAGCGAAGTCGAAGAGTTCTAAACCGGGGGTGTCATCTACGAAGCCCACAGGACCCTCGAAGCGCTGAAGCGTAGTTGGATTTCCTTTTATTTCATACTCCAATAATTAATTTTGGCCCAACTTCCGCAACTACCCCAATAAGGGGTGCACGGACGGCCAGCGGATTTCTGCCTCGCAATTGCTTGCAGACTCACGACCGTCGGTCAGAGCCCACAAACTCAGTACCTTCTGTGGCGAGCGTTCCAATTAAACTGTAGAACTTTCTGCTCGCTTCTTCTTGCGCGCAGCTCGTCAAACTCATCCGGGCGGCTGATGACCATACGGATGACCATACAGCAGGGTCAGGTATTGGTCGTGAGACCTCGCGGCTGAGAGGTGTGTTCTTCAATGGACACACGCAAACGCCATTCCAAGTGTATGTTCCAATGCAGCGAGTGGAAGCGAATGCCGCGTTCAACCCGATAAAACAAGAGAGATTACAGGGGTAAGGGGGACGGATGGAGGAGAGGAGAGGCGGAATGCAAAACCCGACAAATCAAACGTGCTCAACCTCGGCCTTCTTCTCCTCAGCGGCACTACCATACACACGCGAGATGCTGCGCTTGATCGCCTTGGGGTCTGCGGCGTGGACGTCCTCGGCGAGGAGGGCCTTGCGGTACTCGTTCGAGCGGATGACGGACGAGTTGCGGTACAGGAGGTCGACCTGCTCGAGCGAGAGGCCCTTGGTCTCGGGGATGCTGGCAATCATAAGGGATGAGTGTCAGCGTCTTGTGGCGCACGATGTGGAAAGCGGGGGGAGAAGAACCACGAACAAGAAGTAGGTGAAGAGCAGGCAGCCGACACAGGTCGAGCCCCAGATGAAGAAGACCTCTGCAAGAATTGGAAGTGCGGCGTAAGTGACTACTCTCTCAAGTAGAAAGAAGACACTCGAGACGTACTTGAACCAAGGTTGACCTTGTCCTTGTCGACGAGGTAAGGAGTCGCGTAGCCGATGCCGAAGTTCCAGAGCCAGTTGGACGCAGTCGACAGAGACATGGCCTTGGCGCGGATGGCGAGAGGGAAGATCTCGCCGGTGACGACCCAGGCTATGGGACCCCAGGTGGCAGCGAAGAACGCGATGTAGATGCAGACGAACGCGACGAGGACCTTCTGCGCGGCGCTGTTGTTTATGGTGACCGTGACACCGACTGGAAGACGTGGCGAAAGGCCGAGATCAGCAAACTGGGCTCGGCAGCAACGCTCGCTGTATGGGCAGACGGTAATAAGGTAGACTCACCGATGGCAACGATGAACTCGCAGATCAGCATACCGAGAGCACCGACGAGCAGGAGACGGCGACGGCCGAACTTGTCAATGCCCCAGATACCAGGAATGGTCATGCCGACATTGACAACGTTGGTAGCGATACTGAAACCGCATCGTCAGGTTCGACAGTCACGCCACAAAGCATCCTTGGCAAAGCCGTACGAGATCAAGAAGGGGCTTGCGATACCCGAGGCCTCGAAGAAAGTAGTGCCGTAGTAGCTGTAAGGGAAACCAGCCATTAGTCTGAGAAAAGTCCCCAGTGGTTGCGAGTATTCCAACTAACAAGATGAAGTTGATGCCTGCACGCATCAAGGGAGTAGTCGTCAGTTTGTGCCACGGAACGAGCTCCACTTTCAAGGTCAACGCACCGGTGAGCTGCTGCCATGCCTGAAGAAAGACGCCGGTGAGGGTGCGCTGGAGGTTCTTGCCAGAGTTGTTGCGGAAACAGTCGAGGTAGCTGCCGGAGCTGAGCTCGAGCTCCTGCGCGAGGTTGGCCTGGATGTCGGCAACTGATGGTGGCAACACACTGTCAGATAATGTCCAATGAAATTGGCCAGAATTCGCAGCGTACCCTCCTGTTCGAGCTCAGGGTCGTTGGGACCGCACGTCAGAAGACGCTGGAGTGAAGCGCGAGCTTGCTCCACGCGGCCCTTTTTGATCAAGTATCGGGGAGACTAGAAAGCAACCCGAGTTCAGTCAAGTACAATGCGCTGTAAGCTGTCGTCTGGCGCACCTCCGGGAGGAAGAACATGCCGCTGGCGAGAATGATAGCCCAGCCGAACTGAACAATGGGGCGGTGGTGAGCAATGATGCCGCGGTGCGCACGGTCATCAGCAACGCACCTGGATGCAGGTGGGGATCAGCCACGAGCCGCTGTCGTTGCGGTCCTTCGTGAAGTTGTTGACGATGGAGGCAAGGAGGAGACCGATGGTAATGGCCCATTGGTAGCAGGCAACGATGCCACCACGAATCCACTTGGGCGCGCACTCCGACTGGTACATGGGAACCTGTTTATCGAAAGGTCAGAATTCGCCCAAATATTCCGTAAATAACACAAATGAACTGACCAGGCAAGAGACGAGACCGACACCCAGACCCGCAATGACACGGCCAACTGCGTAAAGGGGAATGGAGGTCGAGGCAGCTTGCAGAATGATGCCGACGCTTTGGTGACAATTCTCTCAGACCATGCAAATATACGGATAAACAAGAGGGGAGAGGGCCCACCTGAACACAAGGCAAGAGAGCATCAGGCCGTACTTGCGGCCGAAGATGTCACTCATCGGGTAGGCCAGGAGTGCACCGAAAAAGGTACTGATATTTCCGCGCGACGTGAGTTTGATTACGGGAGCAAAATATCTATACACTTACCCAGCGGAGAGAATGGACACTGCAAGTGGTGGAATGTCGTCAGTGCTGGCTTTCTCGGCGAAGCAAACAAGCAGTCACTTACCGACAAGAGACCGCTCAGAAGTCTCGATCCTGCAGCCGGGTCCGTCAGGCTTGGGCGATCCGAATTGGCACAACCAGTAGTCCATCGCAATGATTCCGTTGATGCTACCAGTGTCGTAGCCGAAAAGGATACCACCGAAGGCCTGCACGGGGAAAACGCAACTGAGCCCACCGCCTTCTCTTTTCCGACACTTCTGGCAACACGTACAGCGAAGGCGGACATCAGGATGGCGGGAAGCTTGGACTTCCCAGCGAGAGCGGCACGGTCAATCTTGACCGCGCCGAGGTCAGCGGCGCCACCAGGCATGTTGACTGTCGGTGGAGGGTAGAGAGCAGGGACGGGGAGGGGTGTCGGGAGAGGAGTGTAGGTGAGGGGTGGAAAGGGGACACGGTCTTGAAGCCTGGAACGAGGGGATAGAGAAAAAAGCTCGTGTGAAGCTGTCCTCGATGCTTTTATACGGAAAGGCCCACAGCCAGGAAACAGAGGCTGCCTGTCGAACAACGTTGAGCCCCCCGGGGCCAGGGCAGCAATCTCGACAAATTTGTGGGGCCAAGCGCGGAGACTCGAGACAGTCCAGAAGCCCCATGTGATGTGAAATCGGTCACATGGGCTTTCTCGAGCAAAGAGATCGCATGCAAAGACCGCAAAAGCACGTCGAAAGCTGGCCGGCCTGGGCAGCCGGCGATCCCTCGCGTGGCTGCAGGTTGGCTTTCGTTGCAACGCCGCGCCGGCCAAACCTCGGAGTGCCGGGCACTGGCGATGGAATGTACTTTATTCAAGAATTATTGTCAGAGCTCGTCTTTCTGAGGTAGGGTGAGCTGAATGCTTCACGAAAAGTTTTAAGAAGAGCTCTCTGCAAGCCAGCCGACGAGAAACGAGTCTTTCAGAAAGCAAAGTCTGCAGGGCTGCATTTCATGCAGAGAAGCTGCGGGGACACGAGTGTTAGCCGATCCCCAGCGTGGACCCCCAGGAACGCCGATGAGGGGCAAGGTACGTGGCCAGCCACAGTGTGGGGTCTCCGGCGGCTCAGCTTGCGCTTCCGGCTTCCTGCCAACGGAGTCAACGCCTCCTCGCAGCTTCTTGCTTCCTCGCGATTGAACGAAATCTCTCCGCTGGTCGCCTCCGCGCGGAGCAACACACTGACTGTTTGGAAAGTCCCGCGGAGACCCCGTCCTCTACGCCACACCTGTCCACAACCCGCAACAGGGTCACCACCAGCGGCAGCGGCTTTCAACGGCCGACTGCACACGGCATCCCTCACTGCCGGACAATGCCATTGAAAGCCGGGCCGGATCCTCCGTAAACAACTTATAAGGGGCAATAGGAACAGTGTTGTCAAAGGCTGCGATTGAAAGAGGCCGGAGCGGCGCAGAAGCAGCACCTTCCAAGCGCGAAAGTAGTGCAGCGCTTTTCGGGCTCTCCAGCTCTCCAAAGTCCCTCCCTGGTCATTGGTAGCTGCATTGCCCCTAAATCCTATACATGGTATGCTGACGTCTGGGTCTGGAAATCCAATGGAAAAGTATGGTCAATTCTCGCGCTCGTCCCTGCTAACAGGTTCCTCCGCGAGAGCGTCACTGCAACAGTGGGCGTTCACTGAGCGTTCACATGGGCGGCCGAATGCTTTGCCGGACGCTCAGCAAACAACAGTTCCCGTCCGTGCCCCTTTGTTGGTAAATATAGAGGCGACTCTGGGCACCGGTCGAAGTTGTGGTCTGCAGGGCGACATCAGGTTCTTGAAACGCCTGCCCACACTTTCAATGTCCATGGACTGGCCGTCCCGGTTGAGAAGAAGGAAATTCAGCGCGGTGAATTGCTTTGGGTGGTATTGGGCCTCTGTGTGCCACTGACCAGAGGCAACATGAGTCACAATTGTTGACAAGAGTTCGATCTTGCGGTCATTTGTCTTTATGACATGCGACGTATCCTTGACAGGACCAATCATTGACTCAACCGATCAAAGAAACCGAAGATATCGCATCAGAGAAAGTCTACCCATGTCAGTCAGACCATCAACGCCGGTGCGTGTGATCGTTGCTGCGAGAACCTCAAAGAACCTCCCATGCAATTTGTCAGTGCAGATACGGTTCTGTTGGCCTGCTTCGTTTTCAAAACAACCTGTCAAGGTGAGCGCATCTGATTAATGTAGAGCATAGGAGAGATCATACAGAACTTGATCACCAATAATCTAGGCAGAGCGGGGACCTACGATATTACCGCAATAGATGGCAATGCTGCCCCGTCTGGTGGCAGCTCTTTTGAAAGTGAATATTCAACAAGTGGAAAACTTGAATGTCCGACACTGCCGAAGCAGAGCCCAGAATAATGCGATTGCCGACGAACAACGTCGAGGGAGGACAGGCTGCAGCATGCAGCCAGAGGAAGAAGGCGGCCACAATTTCGAGAAAGGGCATACAAAAACTGGTCAGACGGATAGTACTCTCTGCTATTAGAAGCTGCTCAAGCTGGTATGCGCTGGCGACGAATAAACTTCCCTTCAAAAAGTGTCGAAGAATAATTTCAAGCCCGCCCTAGCTCTGTAAAGATGCAAAGGTTAAACGCGTCTCCTTCTAGCGCATATTCACCGTGGACGCGTTATGTAAGAACCGACGGCGTTCTCATATGTTCGCTGTGACCAAGCAACTCAGTGAATTCTTTTGTCTGTGCATGCCTTCGTGGCTGGGCCGCGGTGAAGGCTCACAGAAGCAAGAAGGACACGACAGAGTAAATCGCGTCGGGCAACGAGAGCCAGTAAATGCATGGCTCTCCCAGAGTGCAGTACTCTCAGCAAAACCGTACGGCATCGTGCGCACGCGATGGGGATTGAGGTTCGCAGGCGGAAGGAGCGGATCTCACTTGACCATCATTCCGTCAAACTCAACTGTCCTTCCTTCGCTCCCAACCAACTCTCAGGCTTGCCTACTCAACCTCTCAACCTCCCAAACGCTTCCGACGGTCATCAGGCTGTGATCTTTGAGCTCGCCACCATAGGCACGGACGTGGAGGTCGCCACCACGCGGACGTCGCTCACTTTGGTCTGTCGGGCCCTTGCGGTGAGCCCTTGATTAAGCATGAGGATCTAAGTCCTCGAACTGATAGAATTTGTGTACAGCGTCTCGGGAGGGAAGCTTTCCTCAGGGTCGTCGGTCTCAACAACCTCCTCGCCGTCGACCGCTTTTACGGCGCCCTGCTCACCGCTCGCCGTCTCGGGCTTGCAGGAAGCCAGCACGTCCGTACTCTGTCAGTAGCTTTTCCTGCGGGCGCAGTTTACGCAAACTGCGTTGCAGCAGGCCAAGTTCTGCTTGCTACATTGCTGTTCACGCCCAAGCTCGCCCGCTTCTCGTTTGCTGGATCGCCCTCGTCTGGGCGTACTTGCCTCCAAGGAGCCCGCACACTTCACGTCCTATCGGCCAGCTGCCCGGAACTACAGGACTCTATATCGACGTCGACCTTTGAGGTCGGGGTGCCTCGCGTGGTCTACCGTGCCTGAATGCTTTACTTGACGTCCATTCGCTTTCCTTGACTGCAGCGACACTGCCCGTCGAGTACGCCTCGAGCCTACCTTGCCTTCATCTCCCCCTCCTTCGACGGCTTTGTTTGGATCCCTGCTTCACTTCCCCGACGGCCGAGCATTGGTTTACGGCAAGCGAGTTGCCCCGCCTTCAGACTCTGGCCTTCGAAGTTCATGGGAACTCCCTCAGTCCAGCGCTCAATGAATTTCTTAAGCGTCATAAATATGTCCTCGTGAAGCTCCGCATAGGCGCGAAGAGTAATGAGCAGGAAGCCGTTGTCCTTGAAGCCCTTCAAATCTGCAACTCGCTCGGTGACCTCGAGCTCTACGGGTCGTATCTTACTGGAGCGCCTGCTGGAGCCCTTCCGTGGTCTCTGTTGTCTCTAAACCTTCGCGCGTTTTAACCGTGGCGGCAGTAGTCCTGCTCACGGTGGCAACCAGCGCAGCTCCGCCTCCAACTTCTTACGAGCTCTGCCTTTCGCACCCGCCTCGGTTGAGAACTGTCGAATTAAGCTGCTTGAAGGGCAAGGTCTCCTGGACTTCGAAAAGTCAAACTGATCACTTAATGAAAGGGTGGGCAATACAGCACAGCATCATTGGTGGAACAAGGCATTGATGTCTGCTACCGGGATGGATACATCCTTTACGTTTCCGTCGAGCGCTCCGCCACCTTCTCCTGAGCGGGCCAGGACATTCTGTGAGCATGTAGTCTAAAATGTGCATATTACAGTCAAAGGGGCGGGAATGCGAGAGTGCGTATACGGTGTTGACCAAACAGCCCTTTCATTGTACGCCTTGGTATGGCAGGCAAGCCGGCCGACTCAAAGTCGATCGAGGGAAGCTATCGTGTCGGGGGTTGCAAACCATTTAATGAGACAACAGACCCCAGGCTTGCCGCTGCGTTACGAGTACAATCGCGAGTTGTATCTTTCGCGGATCGTCTCCCAAAGGACTGCACAGGCGCATCCGAAGCTCGTCGTCAGAGGTATGTTGTTAAGCATGAAAAGTCCAAAACAAGCCGCCCCCATACATCAAAACCCGTCTCCCCTGACTCCTCCCTCAGTGGAATGTCGGCATGTTCACGCTGGCACGGGTGGCGATCGCGTCCTCGGCCTTCCAGAGCGCAGTCGTGGTCTGAGCGGTAAGACAACTGCGCATCAGCCACATTCAATCGGCACAACCCGGAATGAATTCACCACGGACCTTGTTCTGAGTGTAGAAGTTGAGACCGTGGCTGCCGTAGAACGGCACAGAGCCGAGGAAGGAGCCCTTGTTCCCAGACCACGAGAACATGGGGAGAGGGACGGGGCTGCGGAGGATAGAAACTGTCAGTGAAAAAACATGGGATGAAAAGCGATACGTACACAGGCACGTTGATTCCGATCTGGCCGACCTCGACGTCCTTCTCGAACCGGCGGGCAGTCGCGCCGGACTGCGTGAAGATGGCAGTGCCGTTGCCGTACCTGGGGGAGACACATCAGCATCAGCACACGCGGAGTCTCAAGTAGCGGAAGCGAAGCCAACACGCACTTGCTAGCGTTGATAATGTCGAGGGCCTCATCCAGCGTGTCCGCCTTCAAGCAGACCAAAGCCGGACCGAAGATCTCCTCCCTATCCACCATGCATTCGCATACGTCAGCTAATCCTTTTCGCATCAACACGATCACGTATACGCACTTGTAAGCAGTCAGGGACGTGTTAGGGGCCTCGATAACAGTCGGGCCGACGAAGTTGCCATGCGGGTAGTCGGGCACGCTATAGCCGCGGCCGTCAAGGAGGAGCTTGCCGCCCTCGCTCTCGACTGTGCCGATGATGCGCTCGATGCGCTCCTTCGCGACAGGGGAGATAACAGGACCGCTGTGTCCAGAGCATCAGCAACAAGCTGAAGAAAAATGTCGAATGAGACATACAGGTCAGTGCCGTCCTCGATGCCCGCATTGACCTTGAGCTTCTTCGCGCGCTCGACAAGCTCCGGAATCCAAGCTTGAGACTCGCCAACAAAGACGGCTGAAATAAGTCGGTATTCCTCAGTCAGTGTTCTGATACCGGCATGTGGATAACCGAACGAGCAGCTCACCAACAGAAAGAGCCATGCAACGCTGGCCCGCGGCTCCGAACGCAGCGCCGACGATCGAGTTGAGCGCAAGGTTCTTGTTGGCTGTGACAGACACGCACAATCATCAGTTCTGTCTTCCTGTCATAGTTCTCAACGCGGAATGGACGGTTGAGCGCACCATCAGGCATGATAGCAGCGTGGTTCTTCGCGCCCAGGTTCGCCTGCACGCGCTTGCCGTTGAGCGTGCCGCGGTCGTGGATGTGCTTGCCCGCACGATCACCGCCAACAAAACTGATCGCCTTGATGGCGGGGTGGTCGCAGATGGCGTTGACTGTTGGGACCGTGCCGTGCACAATGTTGACAACACCTTCCGGCATGCCTGAAGAGTGTGCGACGCCGATCAGTTTCAGAAGGTGAAAAAATGTTGATATGACAGTGAGAGCTGGAGACGCACCGGCACGCTCGCAAAGCTCAGCGATGATCATCGCTGCGCCCGGGTCGCGCTCGGACGGCTTGAGGATGAGCGTGTTGCCAGTGACGGTAGCGAGAGGACTTCGTTTCAGAAGGTCAGATGTCAGAAGCCGCAGCGGACACAACATGGCCTGTCGGACTTACATAGTCCAGAGGGGAATCATCGCGGGGAAGTTGAAAGGTGCGATGGATGCGGTGACGCCCAGTGGCAACCGACGGGTCTCGGTGTCCATGTCCTTAGAAACCTATTCCAAACATATCCATAGGACTGTCAGCCAATATTCTCAACAGGCAGCCCTTCTCGGAGCGATAAACGGAACGAACCTCCAGCTTCTCGCCCTTCAGGTTGCTCGTGATTGCGCACGCAGTCTCAACGATCTGCAGCCCGCGAAGGACATCACCGTGCGCATCGGGGACGGTCTTGCCCTGCTCGAGCGTAATGCTCAACGCCAGCGCGTCGCCGTGCTCGCGGAGCAGAGCTTGCAGGCTGCGGGTGTGACGGGATGTTCGGTCAGTGTCAGCTGCAAGGGAGAATGTCAAGGGGGACAGACTTCATGGCTACACGTTGACGAGTGAGGCTGGAACAATCGGACATTTTAGTTTTTCTGCGATGGCTGTTTCGCGAGATTGGTGGCAAAGACGTACATGGACGTATCACGCCAGGACTTGAAAGCATGGCTGGCTGCGTCCACAGCCTGCTCAAACTCCGCGCTGGTCGTTTCGGGCACCCTCGAGAGCACCGTTTGAGTAGCCTGTGCACCCAAGAGCCTTATCATATGAGCCAATCTTGCTCCCTTCCGCTCATCACAAGGGCCGAGCGTCTCCATGGCAGCAAGCACTCACCGGGTCGTGCACATCAATCCACCTGTCCGCCTTGCTCTCCACGAACTGTCCCCCAATGTAGTTCTTCACCTTGCCTCCCGTTGCGCTCGTCCCCTTCCAGTCACGCGAGAGCTTCTCAGCGGCGGCGAGGGCTTTGGGGGAGAGGCGAGAGGAGGCGGAGGCGCTGGAGGCTGCGGCGGCGGCAGTTGCGTACGAACGGAGATTACGCAGCATGATGGGGATGGCCGATGGTGTTGGGGGAATTCAGAGGGTGTTCTTAGCGTCCAGAGATGCGAATCTCCTTGACGAAGGTGGGTTCAAGAGGAGAAGAGCACGCCGGTGCGGGAGATATGGGCAGCCAGCTGATCGACTCCGGACCGGAAGTAGCGGGCCCGCTTTAGCCGAGGCGAGCCGAGCTGGAATGACGCTTCTGCCTCGGGTAGGATTGTCAAGCAACGATATTGCAAGCGCAAGGGACAATGCGGCAACAGCCTGAATATTACAGGCAAAGAAAGTCTAGGGTTAAGAAAATACAGGTAAGTTCAACTGGTTGGGCGGCGGCGTGGCAATCAGAATGCGGAGGGCCAGCGGTAAGTGATCACTAAGCGCGCAAGGGACTCGAAGCGCCGAGGACACCAGCTCACCTTTGTAGCCACCCGCCATATCGCGGCCTGTATTAAACTGCGCGGTTCAGGGGGCAACATTGGTGTGGATCCAAGGGGGAAGAAGATGCACGAGAAGGCAGCGAGCGAGCCTTGAAACTCAATCGCAGACTGTCGATCAATTCCTGCCACGTAGGCTGCAGGCCCACCCACTGTCAGGCATTCTGTGCTACCTTAACGGTTGGACTCCAGGTGGATGTTCCTTCGAGGAACCTCTCTTTGGTGTTATAGATTCCTCTTTCAATGATGCCAATGAAAGCTCCAACGACAGGTTTGTTCGACTAAGTCCCAAAGGAATTGAAAGGAACAAGCACGTGTCCCGCTTTCTTGTCCACATCCGGCCAGCAAGCCACCTCGCTCTGTACAATCAGCAAGTCATGCAACACAAATGACAATTCGCCTATTCAAACTACCACATCAGGCTGTATAGGGCAACGTAGTTTGACACCAACGACTGCGTTTCTAGTGCACCAGACAACTCCCGCACATTCAGCCCGCCCTGACCGGGTGTCTCGTTAGCCATGTCTTGTCGCAGCCCGCTGCGGAGGCTTGCACAATGACGGCACTAGGTCTGCACAGGAATCGTCAGGAAGCTTGTGTTCAAGAAGCATCCAAGGATCGTTACTGATCCCCACCTTCCTTCAAGTATCCGCCGCACCCGCACTCAGCCAATACCCCGCACTGCGCTGCACGACCAAATAGTCTTCGACAAGTCCCTGAACATACGATGGGAAACGAAACAGCTACACGTCCGCCTCGGCGATCGTTCTCGCAGCCTCACACCAGCCGCAGTCAAGCATCGATACGGCCGTTGCACAGCCGCACCCCGTCGTCCTCCACGAACTCTTCGCTCTGCTTCATGCTCTCGTCCACAGCCACCTCTCCGACCTCCAACGGCTCCTACCCCCTCCCCATTCCCCCTCCGGGCGCAACTCCAGGAGTCTACAACTCCAGCGGGCCCCCAAAGTCCTTTCTCGAAGGGCAGCTGCTCCACACGCGTCTTCAGACGTCCGCGCTCGAGCGAGCCGCCGCGGCGCTGCAGCTGCAGCTGGCGGCGTACCAGCGGTATTCGCGGACGCTCGCGCAGGCGCAGTCGCTGCACGGCCGCAAGTCGGCGCTGTGCGATAAGGCGCAGGAGCTGCTCTTGAGGGCCGAGCGTGAGAGCGGTGCGGAGGGCGCGCGCGTAGAGGAATGGCTCAAGCGCGCGAGAGGTTACAGGGAGGAGGCGCGCGCGGTGGAGGGGCAAGAACGCGAGGTCGTGGATGAGTGCGAGGGGTGGAGGAGGGAGTGCGAGCGGTGCGCGAGTCGGGTTCGGGAGGCCCGCTGCGTCGCCGAGGAGCACGGGAGGGAGGCGGTCAGGCTCCTTTGGCTCGGTGGGATGCCTGGGTGGGGACATGGCGGGGTTCCGAATCGGTCGAGTGGAGGTGGGAGTGGGGGGCGCAGGGAAGCGCAGGAGCCGGGCGGCACACGCGATGGGGGCAAGCTGGGAGCGGTAAATGGCAAGGGCAAAGGGAAAGAGAAGGCGGAGACGCCGCGGAGGAGATCGGTCATGTTCGAGGATGAAACGGACGAGTGAACAGGCGATACACATGACGATTTGAATTTGTGTATGAATGAGTTTTTCATGATTGAGGAAGGATGAGCAGTGGTCAGAAGGCCTGTTAGCCGAGCTCGATAAGCGTTGCCGTGAGCGTACAGAGCAGTACCGCCCTTAAAAGAAACCAGCAAACAATCGATCAGTCCTTGAGTCTCCCACCCGCCTCTCCACCTACCCTTCGCTCCACCTCTATCCACCTCTCCTCCCACTCCACATCCTTCCGCAGGAACCCGTACCACAGCCAAATGATCGGGATAGTCGCCGCATGCCACAGCGCATGCGCATCGATCATCCTCCGCCACGCCGGAAAGTCAAAGACCTCGAGCAGCATGGCGGCGGTCGTGAGCACGACGATGGCAATGGGCTGTGCCGGCGCCGGATGCGGCGGAGGCTGAGCGGACGAGAGCGGCCAACGGCGCAGCGCGGCGTTTCGGCGGAGATGGTGTACGGCGTGGTAGATCCAGAGCGCGTTATGGATCATGCCGATGGCGATGTTAGCCGCCATGTTGTAGCCGTAGTCGAAGCGCCCTCGACTGAGGTATGTGACGTGCGCGACGAATGCGAGGGCGCACGCGAGGGCTAGCGGGGCGCGAGCGCGGGCCGGCGGGGCGAGGACGCGGATGACGACGAGATAGAAGGAGTAGAGGACGGTCGCCCCGGCGGAGAAATAGTCGGCCTTCTCCGTCCAAGGCAGATCGCGAGTATGGAAGACGGAGGACCACAGCCACGCGTTCATGTTGACCCACGCCCAGAGCGCGCAGAGCTGCCGGAGCGGGGAAGCGGCGAGCACGGATCGCAGCGAGAGGAGCCCTCGACGATGTGCGAGGAGGTTCCCGAGTGAGAACAGGACCGAAAAGGGCTCCTGCATGCCGAGGAAGCGATAGAACGGCCACTTGCCGACTGCGGGAATCCCCTGCCTAGTCAGTCATATCCCGAACTGCCTGGATAGCAATCGACTCACAAAACTGATGGACCACCCTGCCGCCATTCCACCTTCCTTCCCGAACGGCTAGCTCCGCGGCGTCCGTCAGGCGGTGCATGCACTCGTACTTGCAGTCCGCATCAGCACTCCATCGCGTCAGCCGGAGCGGCAGGCTCAGCGGCGACGCGCGGGCTGTGGACGTGCAGGCCTCAACGCATTGCTTGAATTTGGGGTGTTTATCGCCCGAAGATGCGGAAGCTGCTGTTATAAGAAGCAGAGAGATGAACAGGAGCGCGAATGGCCTCGACCGCAGGCGTGAAGGTGAGCGAGAGATCGTCATGACGGCAGGAGATAAGAGGAGGGCCGTGCGCCGAATTTCAGAAGTTGCCCTTGACCATTGCCCTGGTTGGCCGCATCCATCACCGCTATGTCCATGCTCGAATCTTTTGGTTACGCTCGTAGCATCCTCGATCATCTCGAAATCATTGACAACCTTCGACTCGAGCTCGCTCACGCGCCGGACACTGGCGCGGAAGCGGACCGCCTCAGCAGGCTCATCACGGATGAGGAGATCGAG
Source organism: Basidioascus undulatus (assembly GCA_000826855.1). Classification (NCBI taxonomy): domain Eukaryota; kingdom Fungi; phylum Basidiomycota; class Geminibasidiomycetes; order Geminibasidiales; family Geminibasidiaceae; genus Basidioascus; species Basidioascus undulatus. The sequence continues at coordinate 23,169 of JTLS01000005.1, forward strand.
GTGGAGAGGCTGAAGGGGGAGCTATTGGGAGCATTGAAGGCGGCGGACCCTGTTGAGGCGGAGAGGGAGGAAGCATTGACGGAGGGTTCGAAGGAGAAAGGGGATGATGGCCAATTGGAAGAGGTGCGTCCCGTTCATGCTTCCTTGGTCGGATCCAAGGCAAGCGCTCAACCTGACTATGGCCGCCAGTAGGCGTTTACTGCGTTACGTGGTGGATCGTTTCCCGCCCCCTCCTCACCCGAACTCCTCCCTCCGCGTCAGGAGGTCGTTCCGCAAGCTCAGGAGCAGTCGACTTCCGACGCTGTGAGTCCTCACGACCCCTCACCTTACTTCCAGTTCTCGCTCATATCTTTTCTGAAGGTGTCTGTTGAACGCCCGAGTAGAACCTCGAATGACGCCTCTGGTCAGCTTGCTCCGTCCTGCGCGCCTGCGCTGGAAGGCACGGACACGTCCTCCGCATCTGCCGTCAGTTTCTCTCTGCCCTGGACTCTACGTCGGTGTTTCTGATGAGGCCTCAATCACACATCAGTATGCTCGAGAAACTGCCTCAGACGAGTCATCCTCCACGCGCGATGTCCCGCTGCTCGTACGTCCGTCTTGCAGCCTGCCTCCAGAATCCCCGCTCACTGACCATTCCGTTCCACAGCCGTGCTCGCCCTTAAACCGATTCACCTCGTCCACCAAGCTCTCCCTGCCCACGCCAGAGCCTTCACCGCCCCCCCAGTACCTCGAGCGAATCGGGCATCCCGTTCGTTACTATCGTTTCCTTACGCCTCAGCGTATGGAGCTAACGGCCCGGCTTTCCTCCAATCTAGCCTTCTATTTCCGGCATTCGCGAGACGCGCAATTCTTCGCCTAGTCGGGGACTCGTAAACCGCGCTCGCTCACCTGTAAGCAACCGAGCTACTGGTCCCGTCGGGCGCTTCAACTAAGAGCGGACGTTCCTATCACCAGTCTCTGACCCCCACGCCTGCGGCAACGGAAGATGCTACACAGCAGATACGCAGTGTCAGTTGCACCGAGTCTGTACGCCTAAATTTGAAGCTAGGAGTGCACGGAATGCTTGGAGACTCACAGTCGTATGACCAGCAGTCTTCTCAATCGTCCGCCACTTTGAAACGCAGACGATGCTCATCTGTGCAGTCCTTGAAGGTCTGTTGTCTGTTCTAATTCTCCTTCTATGCTCTCTCCCGTGCTGACCTGCTTATCCGACGTAGGATGAGTCCGAGCCGGAGAGCAAACGCCCACGTAGCGAGGCAACGAAGGCGGTTGACCGACGAGTCTCGTGGGTGCGTCGACAATCCTTGCACCGACTACTTCTCGAACCGAAGTACTCACGACTTGACTCCAGGACTATGCGGCTGCTCAGCGCAAGCTATCCGCATCCATCTCGTCCGCCTCCCTGACCCACTCATCCTACTTCTCGTCCCTCGGCCCCTCATCCTCATTCACATCCGTCGCATCCTCCACCGTGCGTACTCTCACAATTCGACCTCTCTCGCCTCCCAAGGTGCTGATTCCCACCCCACAGGCCTCCGACATCTCCTCCGTCCTCTCCGCGCAAACCGTCCTCTCCTCGCGGGTCGACTTCCTCTTCGGGCAGAGCGTAACCTCCTCGTCCGGCCTGCGTCGCATCGACCCGACCTACCTGCGGTTCTCCATCTCCGAGTCCCATTCCCACCTGCTCCTGCCCACCCCGCCCAAATGCTGCTTCGTCATCGCCGCGCCGCGGCAGCCGCACCTCCCGCGCGGGCGCATCGCGCCGGGGCAGGACCTCGAGCTGCTTGTCGAGCCTGAGCTGGACCTCCCGTGGGGAGAGCCGATGCCTGTGTTTTTGCCTAGGCCGCAGAGCAGGTGGACTTACCTCGGGACGTATGGGTTTGAGAGGAAAGGGGACGTGCAGGAGGGGTGGTTCGAAGGTCTCGGACAGAGGGTGAGTCGTGCGGCTTGCTTGGGCTTGTAATGGCGGAGGAGCGCGCACGCTGACCCTGTTGGCGTCCCACAGTCGAAAGATGTCTGGAAGGGCAAGACGCCTTGCATGGCGCTCGCGAGACTTGTGGATTGGGACGATACGCTCTTGAAGATCTTGCAGGACAAGGCTTAGTTTCATGCATTGCCATTGCTGCCTTGTCCCGACTGCGTGACAGCAGTGCAGTGTCTACATGTGAACCTGCGACTTGAACATGCCATGCGGCACAGAACAGAGTTGCGGATGCTTTAAAGGTCCAGCGAAAGCAGCAACCAGACGGGAAACGTCCTGGCCCATGCGCATTAAGTACGGACGCTGCCCGACTGTCTGTCTTTTCGTGGCTCCCGGGCACCCCATCCATCTAGCTCGCACACATCCAGACAGGCGATTAGACGATGTGTAGATGCAATTGCGCAAGTGTACAACGGCCTGGGACCCAGAATAGCAGAGAAAGCGAGAGTGAAAGGTAACCAGGAAAGCGTCCACTTCATGCCTTCCTCCTCTTCTTCCGCCCTTCTGCCGCCTCCACCGCCGCCTGTACCTCCCCCACGCCATCCGGGCCCTCGGGTACGTACTCCTCCTCCTCCTCCGCGCCCGCCCGCGCGCCCTCCTCCTCCGCGTCCAAGTCCATCGCGCCCTCCCCGCGCTTCAAGCCCTTCATCTTGCGCGTCTGGAGCTGGCCGAGGTCCTGGCGCTCCATGTGAATGCGGCCGACCTTGTCGCCCATCTCATCCACCTCGACGTTCTTGACCTTCTTCCCCTGGCCCCTGCTCGGATCCTTCGCGCGCTTGAGCGCCGCCTTCATCCGCCCCTCGTCCGCGTCGACGTGCCGCCGAAGCTTGAAGTCAAGCGCGGGCCCGCACTCGGTCAGCTCCACGCGCGGCGTGCGCTGCCCCGACTTGAGGAGCGAGATCGTGTAGACGCGGAAGTGGATGGCGGGGAGGGAGGACGTGGGCAGCTCGGTCGAGAGGAGGGTGGAGGATGTGGCCGGGAGCGGGGAGGTCGTGAGCGCAATGACGTGCGAGCACCCGTGCAGGGAGAAGGAGGCGAGGGGCGCGCCGACGAAGAAGTCGAGGATCGTCGACTTGAATTGTTGATAGAGAGTGTGCGTGTCGAAGAGGTCGCCAGTGAACGTGAAGAACGGCTTCATCGCGACCGCCGGCTTCCCCGTCTGTCCCACCACCACCATCCATCCTTCGCCCCGATCAGCTCCTCATCCACCTATCCCTCCCTCCGCGCTAAACGAGCAGACGCACCGAGAACTCCGTCATGCTCTTGGCGGACTCGATGCCTACCTCGAGCATGTCGAGAAGCTGACCGTCGAACATGCGGGCAAACACGAGGTCGTGCGGGCGCTTCTTGGAGTGGAGGCCGACGCAGAAGAGGGAGGCGTCGTTCTTGTCGGCCCAGAACTCGAGCGACGAGTGGTCCTCGAACGGATGGATGTCGTTCTTCTTGCTGAACGCGATCCCGTCCGGCTTCTTGAGGGCGAGCTGGGGGAGGGGAGGTTTGGATTGGGGATAAGGGTATGGGGAATGGGGAGAGGGGAAGAAGGTGATTGACGGGGACGCACAAGCTCAGCCAGGGCGGTCTGCACGACCTGGCTGGTCTGGTTGCCGCGGACAAAGATTGCCGTCTTTGGATTCTCGACAATCTTTGCCTCGCGCTCCTTGAGCGCGCGCTTCGACCGCGCGTTCTTGGGCTTCCTGCAGCCGCACCGCCACCGGACTGTCAGCGATCTTGCCTCTCCCCCCCCGCAGATATCCAGCATTCGAATTCAGTACGGACACGGTGCGAAGCATGATGAGCGGTTAGTGCAGCGGGGAGAGTGAGACGGGAGAAGGCAGTCGGCTCCTCGACCGCCTGGAGGTTCGCCGCCCAAATTCCTAGCGGCGTGGGAAACTTGGACCGTAACCTCGGCCAAGGGGAAGGTCGCGAGAAGACGCCCTCCGGCCCTGCTTGGCCATTTCCGACTCGCTCGCTGCAGCTGCTTTCGGTTGACATTCGTTTGGGAGCGCTGGAACAGTGTAAACAGGTGCGCATCTCATTCAGAGTTTTCAGAGGCAGGAGGAGGCGCGGGCTGACACGGCGCGGGTCGGGCAAGCAGTCTTCTCCCTCCCTGCTCGTCCGAGTGCCTTCTCTCTCCGACTTGCACAATCCCGGCGCTACTCCTCCTCCGACCATACTTGCGCCATGTCGTTCCTCCCTTCCACCTCCCGCGCCGCCCTGCGCGCGCCCCTCACCCGCTCTTTCTCCTCCTCCCCCGCCTCGGCCTCCCAAATCGGCCGCGCCGCCATCGCCCTCCCCTCCTCCGTCACGCTCTCCCACCCGCCCACCACCCTCTCAGGGCCCTCCATCCCCGCCGGCCACCGCAACAACACCATCCTGACCGTCTCCGGCCCGCTGGGGGCACAGACGATCCCGATCAAGCCGTTCGTGCAGCTCGCGCACACGTCCGATGAGTTGCGCGTGACCATCGCGGACGCGGCGGTCAAGGCCCAGCGCGCGATGTGGGGGCTCACGCGCGCCCTCATCGCCAACGCCGTCGTGGGCGTCACGGAGGGGTACCGCCTCCCGCTGAGGCTCGTCGGCGTCGGGTACAGGGCCGCCGTAGAGGACGACGGCGCGGGCGGGAAGCGCATCAACCTCAAGGTCGGGAAGAGCCACCCCGTGCTCATCGCTATTCCGGAGGGCATCAAGGTCGAGACGCCCCTGCCGACGAGGATCGTGCTCAGCGGGGTGGACAAGGCGGCCATTGGCGGGTTCGCAGCGAAGATTCGGGCCGAGCGGAAACCCGAGCCGTACAACGGCAAGGTGCGTCGGGTGGGTTGGCTTGTCTGGCTGGATAAGCGCTGACTGGGCGTCACACCACGCACAGGGCATCTTTGTTGGGGATGAGACGATCAAGCGGAAGGATGTGAGGAAGAAGTAGAGTGGAAGCGCAGGGCTGTATTTCGGGGTTTCTCGTTCATCGCATCGCATCGCAACACATCCTGTCGAGCTCGCATGTTTGCCTGCCTTAACACCCGCGCGTCCTCACTCCCTGCAACAAACATCTCACTCCCCAAAGCATTGCATCACCCGCCCTTCTCCTTCACATTCTCCTCCTTCGCGCCCTCCTCAACGCCCATCAAGTGCACCGCCCACATCTGGCCCCTCCTCTCCGTATCCTTCCACCTCTTCGCCCTGCCCTCCGGCAATCCCAACTCCTGCTCCACCAATCCCACCAGCCGCTCCTGCGTCTCCACGGGCACCTTCCCCTTCCCCTTGCTGCCCGCGCTTGCCGTGAACACCACGCTCACGCGCCCGTGCCCTCCCCCGTTCTCCAGGACCTGCCGCGCCTTCTTGAGCTTGTGCGCAAGGTCGTGCGGCGCCACAGCCCACGTGAGTTGGATCTCCTTCTCCACGACTTTCGGCTTCGCGCTCGCCTTCGCCTTGCTCGCCTTTGCCTTGGCGAAGACGGCCGCCTTCGAGATGAGCTTCACGATCGGGTAGGGCTGCGCATCGGGCGCGACGAGCTGCAGGTAGTGCGTTGACCGGTCCACCTGCCGCAGGACGTCCCGCGGCGCGAAGGGGCCCGTGAGCGCGTTCGTCTGCGTGTCCACGAGCGAGACGAGAGGGAAGAGGGGGATGATGGCTGGCCGACCATCACCATCACCACATCAGACATCCCAGTCCTTGGATTTCAGAAAGAAATACACAACACACCTTCATCTTTAGCGACCTTAGGCCCCCCCACATCCTTCTCCTTCCCAGCCCATCTCGGTGCGGCGCTCGCGAAGCTGCGCTGCGCGCCGGGGCCGGGGAAGACCGCGACCGCGGCTCGGCAGGCCGCGGCGGGAACGAGCGTTGGGGTCGCGGCGCGGAGGACGACGGAGCGTAGGATGCGCGTAGATAGGGATATGGACATCAGAGGAGTGGGATGAGGTCAACTGGCGAAGCGAGAAGGCGGTTCGTTCGGCGTTGAGCCAGGCAGGGGCAGGGCTTTCGGGGAGAGTGAAATGACGAGTCAGCGTTGCAGGGTGTGTGCAGCTGCAGCGCCAATGTGTGTGTTTTATATCCTCGGAGCTACCGAACCTGCACGGTCAATGGGTAATATTGCTTTTAAATTGGGGTCGTTCAGAAAATATCTCAATTGGGCAAGGGTGGTGCTGAAGCGAAGGCCGGTACAACAGCCGTCCACAGCAGGCGAGTGTGCAGTTGCTTTCACCTCAACTCCACAGCTAGAGTTTTCACATAGAAGAAAAGCCTTAGAAGGGCAGCAGAAAGCATGCCAGTCCCATATCAATCTATGCAATCACATACATTCCACAGCTCCTGCAGCTCCCACAACACTCACCACAGCCATCGCAGCAACCGCTCAAGCAACTGCCACAGGCCTCACAGCACCTGTTCCAATCTGATCCCCCGTTACACCATACCCCATTTCCATCCCACCCCCGGGCGCATAGTAGCTGCTGGTGGCTATAGGCTGGTATATGCAGCCAGGGCAGTTCCACGCACTCCGCCTTCGCCGCAATGCCGGATCGCCACCAGCTATCGGCGGGTAGCCGCTGGTCACAATTGCGAAGATGAGTAGGTGATGCCAGTTCGATGCACACCTCACTGCACGAGCGGGGCGGCACAGCGTTAGTGAAGGATTGAGAGGACGACGATGTAGATGGATATGGAAGTGACGTACCGGAAGGCATATGGTAGGTGTTGCTCTGGCAACTTCGTAATGGCTGACATGATTCAGAGAAAGAGAAGGGTGAGGCAGATCAGGGCTGTTGGTCTAGGACAGTGTAAGTGTAGTGTGTTGAAGTGGTGGGTGTAGACGAGGATGAAGCAATCGGGGATGAGGCAGTGGTGAGAAAAGGAGAACCGAAGTCTGCACATTTACCTGCTGAATGTTGTATCTTGGCAGACGCGCCACTGGAAAATGCCATCAGGAACGGCGAGATTTCAATGCAGCACAGCTCTCAGCTTTGGTAGGCACAGCTTTAACGCTTCCTTCCAGTGTGCAGTATTAGACTCGAGACTGCCATGCGCTGAGTGCTCAACGCTTGATCCCAAGTTCTTTTGAAAAGAGTATAATGTTCTTCCAGACAGTCGAGGCACAGGACAGAAGAAGGTGAAGGGAAGTGATTCGGAACACCTGCAGTGCATCGCGATCGGCTCAGGGCGGCGGCACAGATGCACTTTTGGGAACCAGAGCCCTTTCCACTCCCACTGCTGAACCATAGCCGTATTTGAAACGGCCTACGAGAGCCTGGGGGGTGCAGATCCTCAGTTGTCGAAGCCGATGCAGACTGTGACTCCAGGGCTGTCAGTCCTGGCAGAGCGCATCCCTCCGAATCGGAGGTCAAGCAGGCTCTGAAGCCCCTGACTGTTTCTGATTAACATTATCTCAGTTAAATGCTCATCTTTCTAAAGGCTGACAGCACACTCGACTTGCAGCACAGCCAAGGAGGGTGAACATTGGTGGACTCGGCACCTCAGCTCGTAGGGTCACAGACTTACCCGTTCTTCCTTGTTCATGGGGGGATTCGGTGCCCCAAGTTTTCTTTCGCTGAATGCTCAGAGTACAGAGTTCCATCCGTGGCATGGTACAGACCAGTCGCAAATGTTGGCTGGGCTGGGAGAAGTTTGCAGCCCAATAATTGCAGCAGTCATTTCTCTTAGTCTTCGCCGAAGTCCACCTAACGCTTCAGGTGCTTTCTACCCTCTGGACTCCATATTTTCTGAAATTACTCTCCGGATGACGGTTGCATTTCTCACTGTGGTGAGATTCAGCTGGGAGTGAAGTGAATGAAATCTCTGTGCCGAAAGATGTGGCCCCGATAGTCAAGCCATAGCAGCCTCGGCTACACGGCAACACGTCGCTCTTGACTGCCTTCTCCCTTTCCCATTCACCCTCCGCAGCTGCCAGCTCGGCCTCCTCCTTGTACATCCTACACAGTCTCCATATAACCCTCCGGACAGCAGATCTTACCACGCTGCTCTTTCCCACAGAAAATGCGGCTCATCCCCTTCCTCGCCGCCCTCGCCTTACCGCTCCTCACGCTGGCTGCGGCTGCGCCAGGGCCAGAGGGGAACCGGGTGCTTGTCGTCCTGGACGAGGGCCAGGACGCTTTAGAGTTCTCAGAATTCTACGATTCCTTGAAAGGTCTGTTTAGTTCACGCTTGGTGGGATTGGAGGTGCAGGCGAGATGAGGAGACTGATGCTGGGGCTGGGGGTCTACAGCTCGCGGATACAACATCACCGAGCGCAGACCTAAAGAGTCTTCACCCGAAATCTTCTCCTACGACGAACGCAAGTTCGACCACATCGTCTTCCTTTCCCCCTCCGCCAAATGTGGGCTACCCCTTCCCATCTCCACACCCCGCCCGAAGCTGACCCCACGAGCCCCCACAACCAGCCTTCGCCCCCGACCTCTCCCCCCAATCGCTAGTCGAGCACCTCCGAAAGTCCGGCAACCTCCTTCTCACCTTCTCCCCGTATGTCTCCGAGCACTGGCGCGACTTCGCGCGCGAGTTCTCGCTCGAGCTCGAGCCGCGCGGGACGTCCCTCCTCTCCTCCTTCGACTCCGTCCCCTCCCTCTCCTCCCCCGCGCCGCACCAGGTGCTCGCGATCCCCCCTCCTGCGGGCCTGACGCGCACTCCCATCCTCTCCAACGTAACGCTCAACAGCCCGCATCCGATCCTCTTCCGCGGCCAGGCGCATGCGGCAGAGACGCACCCGCTCCTCGTGCCCGTCCTGCATGCGCCCCGCGGCGCGTGGAGCTTCGAGCCCGAGAGCAAGGAGGGCGTGTCGGAGGCGGAGGACGCCGGGGACGAGGTCCTCAAGGGTTCGAGGGCCAAGCTCATCAGCGCGTTCCAGACGCGCAACAACGCCCGGGTTGTCTTCGTTGGGAGCACGGACCTGTTCGGGGATGAGCTCACGAAGGCTGAGGGGATTGAGACGCTTTCGGGCAAGAAGTGAGTGCGCTGAGTCCAATATTTGAGGTGGAAGCTTGGAAGAGCGGGAAGGAGGCTCATGCTGGTTCTGCGGAGGGCAGGCACGACCGCAGCAGCAATGCCCTCCTTCGGGACGACCTCACCAAGTGGGCGTTCCAGGAGTCCGGCGTCGTTAAGGTCACGGACGTTAAGCACCACAAGGAGGGCGCGACGGAGGTGCTGGACCGCTACCGGATCAAGGATGACATCGTGCGTCTTCGCTCTCTGCCCTTCACCTTCCTCCCTTCTCCCTGTCCTCATTCTCCAAACGAAACACTCAATCCCCCCCCCTTCCCTTGCCCTTTCCAACTCACTTTTCTTCGCCCGCCCGCAAACACAGGTGTACGAGATTGCGCTGTCCACGCGCGAAGGCGACAAGTGGGTGCCCTTCGTCGCGCACGACGTCCAGCTCGAGTTCACGATGCTCGACCCGCACGTGCGCACCACGCTCGTCCCCGCGCGGATCTCCGAGGACGGCACGAGCCAGGTGTACGAGGCGCACTTCCGCGTGCCCGACCGCCATGGCGTGTTCACTTTCCGCGTCAACTACAAGCGCGACGGGTGCGTTTGCCCTCAATCTCCCATTCACCTTCTCTTTGAATGCACGCTGACTTTTACCGGCGTGTGGGAGGACAGCTTGACTTTCGTCGAAGAGAAGTCGCAAGTGTCCGTGACGCCGTTCCGTCACGACGAGTACCCCCGCTTCATTTCCGCTGCGTGGCCGTACTACGGCGGCGCGCTGAGCACCATCGCCGGGTTCTTGGTGTTTTCGGCGCTGTGGCTGGGGTCTCGGTTTGGGGACGAGGGGGCGAAGAAGAAGTGGAAGAAGGCCGAGTAAAGTGTGTGTTGCTGGATCATGGGGCCCACGTAGAAAAAGACATGCACAGGTCCTACGGAGGATCACACACAGTCTTTGCGCTTGAATATGGCAAGCGGCAGGCGACATCGGGGCAGAGCGCTTCATACCCTGAACAAAGACAGCGTGCGAAAGACAGCATCGAACCTGGCCGCCAAGAACGCCGGCACTCCTCCGCTAGCTGACGCAGTCTGGACGATGCGCGCCAGCCCAGCAAGAACAACAGCGCTGAGCACGCCCGCGCCGACGCGCCAGACCCGCACGTCCCTCGCCTTCCCCGCAATGTCCCTCCGGCGCACGAGCACGCGCCGCCAACCCTCCGCGGCGTGCCACGCGCCGAGGCCCACCACGCCCGCATAGAGGAGCCAGTTTCGGACCGGCCATCGCGCTAGGCCATGCGCGACGAAGGTCGAGTAGTCCAGCTCGGAGGGTGAGAGCGCGCGGATGGGCGGGGCGCCCGAGGCGGGGATGAGCCGGTGCAGGAGGACGTGGGGCAGCGCGAAGGGCAGGAGGAGGTAGCCGGAGAGGGTGTGCGGGGAGGGGAGCTTGAATGAGAGGGTCTGGTGCGTGCGTCGCGAGGAGAGGAGGAGCGCGCGCTTTGCTAGGCCTGAGATGAGGTGTACGCCGAGCGAGCCGAACACTAGGACAGACTCGACGTAGGGCGCATGGTAGTATGCTCGCCCGACCAACTGCAGCGTTGCCCCGCGACCCCACGTCAGCTGTACTGCCCCACCCAGACCCGCAAGAGAGAGATCAGGACGCACCATCGCAGCGTCCGCGCCCTCTGCACCCGCCAGCGCACCCACAACCGGCGCAGCGAGGTGCACGGCGACGAAGGTCGAGAACGCCGCGCCGCTCGCGTCCTGTGCCCACCCGAGCCTGCGCACCCACGGTCCGATCGGGCGCCTCTGGCTCGCGGGCACGCGCCAGTCGAGCAACTCGGGGGTTGGCTCGGACGACGCGGACGTTGGCGAGCTCGGTCGGGAAGAGGAGGAGGACATTATTGGGCGTGGCTGACTGGCTGACTGGCAGGCTGAGTCGGAAGCGGGGAGCGGGGGGGGAGGGGGGAAGGTGAGCTCAAGAAGCGAGCGTGTATTCGTAAGAGTGTGGGTTGTATAATCCAGTTTGTGTGTGGTAGAATGGAGGGACCCGAAGGGCCCTGGGGCGGGGGGTGAGTGGGAGCAAGCCAAGGTGTTCGCAGACTGGCGCACGCCCGTTTTCCCAGTTCCCGGGGGCGGGCGAAGCTGAGCGATCAAGCGGGAGGCGGGTCTGCTCGTTCCTGCAGTCTTGTCGATCACTTTTGTCGTTGCCCACACCCGCCGTCCTATTGTAGGGAACATTGTCTACAAATGACGGCAGTTAAAGTTGCCGTACTGTTTGCCTGGACAAGCAAACAACAGTCACTCAGCTCTCGCTGACAGACGTCTGAAACAGCTGACACTCCGACTCCCCGCATCTTCAACAAGGGGACCTTGCTTTCTCTTCCTACCGATTCCTGCCAAATCAAGTGCATTCTCTCTGCCCCATTTGATCCCATCAGAACATCTCCGCCGGATTGCGTCAATGCGGACACTAAACAGCCGGCCGTGGCAGTCCCCGTACTCACAGTACGTCTTCCCACTTTCCCATTCGCGCTTTTCGCTCGGTAGAAACAGCTGATCGACTGACTGCACGAGCGATTCCTAAAAATCTTTATGAACCTATGTGTTTGGTGCCAAAGGTTCGACGAGGCCTCTGCTCTAAATACAGTTCTTTGCAGAGGATGGAGGATGGCTGCAAGCCTGCATTTCCTGCCATCGGTCTAGCCAAAGACTGTATACCACCACACTGCTATGTTAAAGAGCAGTATATGCCACAAGTAGATTCCCGAGAATCCTGCGCGCGCTGTTCACAGCGGACAAGATGTCACAGCCGGTGGACCTACAAATCGCCAACGCGGACCGACTCTTTCTAATGGTCTCAAGCAGGATTACCAGTTCTTCTTTGAGGAAAACTCATATTAACATATCAGAGTCTCTATTACATTCTGATTTGGGACCCAGGGGGTGGGTGATATCGCAACGTTCGTGATGCGAGTTGTCTCACCGTGCACCGCGATGCGGTTCATGGTTTATTGTCGCCCTTTATTGACCAGGAGGGGATTTGTACAGTGTTAAGCCGTTTAAGCGATGTAATTCACCTTCGCTCCTGCCATCTTCCTCCTGTGCTTCCCCCATTCCCTATGTCTGATGGCAGACCGGGCTGTCGCTGCACCCTTCGAAAGACTGCTTGTGCTTGGAGGTAGGTGCCAAGTCCTACCTAATAAATCTGAATTTTGGCTTTGAAAAGCTTGGTTGAAGTAGCGAGCAGGTCAGCGGGTGGAAACTCGTGCTTTACAGTCGGCCAGCTGATTTACGATTGCGACGGGTTTTGTGTTTATCATGTGCAGGTTCGAGGGTCGAGTCTTTCTGGATTGAAATTTGATATACGTACATGCTTGAGGGCGGTCATTAAGCAGGCACCTATCGCCGTGCACAAGCAGTCAAGTGAAAAAAGGACCTGGCCCACGGGTTTACGGAGTGCCGAACGAACACTGCATGGACAGCTTTTGGGACAATTTGTGTGACATGATAAGCGTTAGAAAATACACATATGAAACGAGACATAACCCACGCTGGCATATGGTCACAGGAATTTCATCGTATGAACGTGTTGCCAGTCCAATTCTTACGGACTCATCAGCTGCAAGGCAACCTCTCATAGACCATTTAGCCTTCGGTGCTGAATTTTTATCGAAATATCATTAAGTAGGCACAGTGGCCCTGTGCTAGTTGGCCCCGGTCCAGCATGTACGAGAGCTTGGACCCAGCCTCAGACGGAGCCCGTGCCACTGAAGTCCCACTCCCCAAGCACCTGAATGCACTAGAAGCGAGCTGCTAAAGCAATGCAATACAACGAGACGGGGTAAAGTACATTGGTGCAGTTGTATAATGCCTCGAAGGCAAGAATGCAAGAAAGTATACAGCGATGCGAATGTCGTATTAAAGGGTAATCGTTGTGTGTGAGTGGGGAATCAAGCAAGCGTTTGTCCAAGAAGTTCAGTGAAGCTAGACTACAAACCGTAGAAACGGCGCAGGGAAACATAAACAAAGTAGGGTCAGAAAGCATAGCGTTCGTCGTGCAGGATCCCTCAACGCCCCCCGCGCGACTTTGTCTTGCGCCCGCGGGCCTTGCCCAGCTCCTGCTTCTTGAGCTCCTGGAGGTTGTCCATGTTGAGGTCCGCACCGAGCCACTTGACGAACACGTTCGAGTGGCAGCTGCACCCGCCCTTGCCGCATGGCACGACCTCGGCCATCCGACACGGGAAGCTCGCGCCTGTACAGTAGCGACGCGTGTCATCAGAGAGGGGAGCGCGACGGGAGCTGCGAGGGAATACGAACGGGCTTCGAAGATCCTGCGGTCGACGTGTGGGTGGCGGAGGATGTACCTGAGACGGAGAGCGGGTCAGCTCCGGTGCAGGGAACGCTTGAACGTTGAGCTCACTCGTCAAGAGGCAGGAAGCCGCGTCGGCGGATGAGGAAGTCTGCGGGCAAGGCGACAGTCAGTCTTTGCGACATCCCATCGCATCTAAAAAGGTGGCTTACCGCTCAAGCGATACGTTTCCGGGCTCAGCCCCTGGGGCGTGACGACGAACAGATGCTGCAGGGGCGGGAGCATCGGCCCCAGCGACGGGTTCGCCTGGTGCTCCACATTGACCTGCGACCACTCAAAGCATTCGTCAGTAGCCGAAAGGTCGACGACGGACAAGGTCGGCGCACCTGCGTCCGCTCCTGGATGACCTTGGTCGCGATCTTGCCGATGCAGAACGCCGCGCGGTCGTCCCCCTCCTGGCCCTCCTGCGGCATGCTGCACTCGATGAGCAGCGTGCCATTCTCCATGTCCCACTCGGCGAGCGCTGCGCCCCCTCTCAAGTCAATACGCATGCGCTCGGATTGCAGATGAAGGCGGGGAACACGCACTGAGGCCGACAAGCTCGCTTTGTGCTGGGATGAGGACAGGTGTGACGCTGTCGATGGTCGGGAGGATAAGCAGCTGCCTGAGCAGGAAATATCAAGGTCGCATACCTGAGGTTCGGGAACAGCCGGTCTGAAGCCTCCTCCGCCGCGGGCGGGCTGCTCGGATGTGCAGCCGAATGCGAGCCCCTCTCCCTTCTACTCCGTACTCTCGCCCACGTCTTCGTCCGATCCAGCCAACCCCTCCTCAAGCATCAGTCTCCCTTCTCCGTTCCCCCGCTTCCCACTGCCGCGACTCACAAAGCACGCATACCGCCTCATCTTCCCCCCCGGCCGCTCCTCCCGCAGCATCTGCTCGCGCGTCGGCCAGGACGCGTCGAGCAGGTCGACGACGTCGGACCACTCGCGCAGGGGCATCAGGCCGGAGTCGTTCTCCATGTTCTGGTTGGCGGAAGGCGGATAAGTTCACGTTTCCCTTGGGGTAGTGAGGGACGAGGAGAGCGCACGTACGTCCGGCACCGCGAGACGCGATAGCAGCCGCTGTGTCCAGTACGTCTTGCATAGCGCGAGGATAGCGGTCTGCTCCTTCTCTGAGCCGAGCTCCTGCAGGACACGCACCCACCAGCTACATCAGCCTTGCCCGGCGCCCCAGCGCAGCGCTACCACTCTATCGCCTACATGCGGTACCCGCTTGACGCCAAGCTCCATCTCCGTGCTCCCGATACTGCATCCCAGTGTAAGCTGTGTATCAGTACTCCTACTCAACGATACGTTCAGAAGCCAGACGCACCGGACATGCGACAAGCTGCACGTCTTCCGCCCGTCCACGAACAGCTGTTTTGCGCGCCACTTTCCGATTCCGATGCGCCCGCCACCACCGCCGCCACAGTCCGAGCAGCGCTGATACCGTCCCCAGCACTTGAGGCAGATGTACTGGTCCCCGTTCCCACCATGCCCCTCGCCATGTTAGCCCGCACAGGGACGGGGTTGGGTGCGAAAAGGGGTACGCACCTCGATCTGGAACGTGATCGGACTCCGCCCATCGAGCGAAACTGCCCCGCCGGAGCCCTGCTCCCGCCCGCACACGTCGCAGCAGACAAAGTCCGAGTCGTCCCCCCGCCCGCGTTTGCGAGTCCCGGACGGCGCGGCGTGCAGCTGGGCTGGTGCGCAGTCATTGCAGAGATAGTGTATCTGTGATGAGATCAATTCGAAGCGTCAGTCAGTGATTCTCGCAGCCAAGGAAATGGACCCCGGTACGCACCTTGTACTCGATGTTAAAGTCGTCCGGCTCGCCGCGGAGAAAGAGCTTGGCCATTGCCTTCCCGCAGTTCGCGCACGCGCAGTCCACCTCGACCGCCTGCTTCTTGGCCTTCTTCTTCACAACAGCCGCCCCAGCCCCGGCGCTCGCCCCCGCCGCGGGACCGCCCGCAGCGACCGTGGAGTGCTCGCTCGGCTGCGGGCTGGGTGGGTTGTGCTGCGACGGGAACGGGCCGTCGATGTGGTAGTTGTTGTACATCGAGTCCGTCAAGGGCGGGCGGCCGGGCTGGGTAAAGTCGAACTGCTCGAGGAGGGAATCGAGGTTGGAGAAGTCAGGTGGAGCGGGGGTAGCGTCGGATGGAGCGGGGGCGTAGGGCGAGGCGGAGGATTTGGAAGGGTCGAGGACGGCGCGGGCGGCGGGCCCGATGACGTTGGAGAGGGGCGAGGAGGGTAGGTAGCTCTGCGCGAGGACGGGGGAGGTCGACACGGGTTGGGTGTATGGTGTCGGGTAGGCGCCTTGTACAGCGCCTTGCGGCTGAGCGAACTGCGATTGTTGCGCCTGCTGCTGCTGCTGATGTTGTTGCCCATTCGTTGGCGGTCCCTCCGGCCCTGGACCACCGCTCCATCTCCTCTCCGCGGCCGCGGCCGCGTCGAGCCTCGCAAGCTCGAGCGCGGCCTCCCTCTCCCTCCTATGCTCCTCGGCGATGCGCAGATCAAGCGTCTTGGCCTGTGCCGCCTCGCGCATGATCTGGAGGATCATCGCGAGCTGCTCAGTCGACGCGCCTGCCGGCCCGCCGGGGGGCTGGAGCATCTGCGCGAGCTGCACATGGGGCACGATCTGCGAGGGGATGCCGAGTGCATCGAAGTCGACGTTGAACGCGCTTGTTGACGGCTGGGCGGGAGAGACGCCATGAATGTTGGACAGCGACAGATTGGTTCCGGTGCCGTATGGAGGGTGCTGCTGCTGTTGCTGCTGTCCCGAGAGGCGTGGGTCGTGGGCGTGGTCGCCCATGGGTCGAGGACGGGCGTCGCCAAGCGGGAGCGGGGCAAGGGGCGCCTAGGGGAAAAATACGGCCGGATCGCGGATTGATACCACCGCCAGAAGAGTCGAAATTTCGATGGCTGTTGCGAAGATGAGCGAGGAGGCGCGAATGGCGGTCGTGAACGATGAAATGGGACGCGGAGGAGTTGCCTCGGGCGAGGCGCTCGCAAGCTCGCCGAGCGCAGCTGTTCGGCTCCCGGTCTTCCTGAACACCGACGACTCGCTGTGTTCGACAAAAATATGGTTGCTACCAATTGCTGCTTTGCGGTAGGCACAACCGTAGAGCCCCATGACCTCTTTCTTGGTAGACGCATGACTATGCATCAGGGAGCGAGGCAACGGACGCCCAGATGCAGCATAAGCGTCGGATGCTGTGTCTTCCTTCGTCACTGGCCCGCACTTTCTCAACCACGTCTGAGGGCGAACCCGCCACCACCATTCACCCGTGGCCTGAAGCCGCAAAGAACACTCGGCACACCATTCAGCAGACGAGCGAGTCTGCCGACTCCTGGCGCTCTATCGCATGCATCTGGTATTCCTAGGATCCACATCCGTCTTCCTCAACCCGTATCACCTTTCAACTCGACCTCAAAGGTTGAGCACCTTCTTGATCGCATCGACAGCGAGCTATAAGCATAACAAAAGGGGATTTCAGGGACGCGCTCATCGAGGGGCTGAGTACGAAAAGGAGACGATGCAGACGTTACCTCGTGGTCCTCCTCCTGCGTCAGGCCCGACACGATAATAGCCGCCACAGGCGCGACCGTCACGCCCTGCGTCCCAAACACGCAAGCGCTCAAAGCGGTCAGCCACCGTCCCCATCATGTGCGCGATCCCTCCCAAGTGCCCCGTCCGTCCTCGTATCCCCAGCGCTCACCTTGACCCAGATCGGCACCGCCCCGCCGAACGGCGCGTACTCAGGGAAAGTCAGTCCCCGATCCGCAAGGACCTTGCCCTTCTCGGCGAGCGTGCGGCCGAAGCGGAAGCTGCCTTGGTTGAACCGGCGGACGACGGCGAGCTTGCCTGCGACCCAGTGCCTATTGGGCGTGCGCACCAAGAGAAGGGAAAATGAAAGCGGATGAAATTGAGTGCTTTGGAGAATTGGGATGGTAGAGAAGCAGGAAGGAAACGCACCAGTTGTCCGGCCCCCTTCAACCCGCATACCCACATCGATCCACATCAGCGTCATCCTCATCCTACCATATATCCATCCAGCTCCAGCCTTCCTTCCATCACACGCACACTTTGCCCTCATCCCCCACCGCAACGCGGAAGAGGCTGTGGCCCGTAAGCGACTCAATGGCGATGACCGCGCCGCGCCCGGACGCCGGCGGGAAGCGCTCCAGGAAGATCTCGCGCGCGGCGGTGCCGAGCGCCCAGGCGTCCTCGGCCGTGAAGGAGGGCAAGACGAGTTGCGCCTCCTCGGCGGCGAGGGTGGAGGAGCTGGGCTGGGCGGACATGCTTCGGAGGTGGTGGTGGTTAGAGCTGAAGGTGGAAGACATTCACGTTGAGGCCCTGAAGGCAAGGCGAGATGACGCAAGGACGCTGAGATGTTCGCAAGCTCGAACGGCGCTCACAGCCCTTTCGATTTTTTCGACCAGTGCACCGGCCACCGAATGAACGAAAGCTGAAAATAATGTGGGCAGTTGCTGCGAGTAAACCCCGTATGAACCTCTACACCGGAGCAGAACCTGCGAACCCTCAACAAGCTTCCTCCCCCGCCGAACCCCTTTTGGCACAGACTCAAACATCGCCCAAACTAATAACACACCATCCAAGCACAGATTACGCGATGATTTTAGTCGATTAATTACGGAGGAGTCACACGCGGGCGCGTAGGGTGGGTATGTGCGTGTGTCAGATCGTCGCGGAATCGTTCACGCTTGTCATGAAGCTACGGGGAGTGGGTCGCTCGAATTCCTTCATAACCCCTCGTCGTCCGTAGCATTGGAAGGCGCTACCTAGTATTTCAAGATGATATAGAGTGCGTGGATGATGCCAGGCAGGTAGCCGAGCAGGGTCTGTCCAAAGTCGATTCACGGTGTCAATTTAGGCCGACGGGGCTTCCTGGACCCGGAGTGCCCTTCACAAGTTAAGAAAGAGTAGCGCACGAGGAGGATATTAATCCAGAAGTCGGCAGCGCAGCCTGAGGTAGTGGGGGAATGGCATGAGTCTATAGGAGGCGGGCGAGGAGGGACTGCGAGGAAGGGGGCGCCTACCGCGCTCGAGGAACACGCCCAATGGGGGGAGGATGACGGCGAAGCTATTGAACGGATGAAATGCATTGTCAGCGACCGAGAGCCACCCCGCAATTGTCAACGACGTACATGATCTTCAGAATGTCCTGCACCGCGACACCGCGCGACCATGCACCCGCGTCAGTCCACCTGGATCCCCGGCCTCAATCCAACACGCCCGCTGGAAAACAAGGCTTACTCTGCGGGGAAGGGACAGAGTGGCGTACGAAGTCCATCAGCGGGCACTCTTAAAATGCAGCATATGGACCGGAAGAGGACATACGAGCAAGTGAAAGGCATATTGTTTTGCAGAGGAGGGTTTCAATGAAAGAGACGGGTGTTCGAGTATGGTACGTTCGAGCAGGCTGTTGTGCGTTACGGTGAGTGGCAAGAGGGAGAGCACCAACGAGCGAGAGCGTCAGCGCTTTAGTCGAGGGAAATGCTTCAACTTGGAGTCAGCTGGGAGTAAGCGGGAGTATAGCGGGCCGTCCATTTGCGGTGCAAGCTTCGCTGCGCAATGCGCAGCGAACGCTGTCGTCGACGTCGCTCAGCCCTTGGTGCTATGCTGAACCGGCTCACGAAACCGGCGCACTGACGTACCTGAAGGCTGAGTTGCAGAAGATGTCGACGAAGATGAACCCATGGTCCTTCGACCGCTGATGTTGTTTCTTCGACAAAAAGGTTGCGACGCCGCTTGACCGCAGAGGGGATGAAACGTTAATCGACAAGGCTTGATTTCGTTTCACAGTTATCCTAACAGGCACGTGCACTTGGCCTTGCACGAGGCGACCCTACACATGGTCTTTGAATGTCGTGCACTACTCGCAGTCTCTCGCATTGGTTGGCCACGCAATGGAACTGCAACTCAAGGTACCATTTGATGAGCACAGAGCCGGAGCCAACCAGCTCGTTTCTTGTGGAGACTTTCAGAAACAGTCTTTGGATGGCCCAAGATAGCACTTCGATTCGCACAA
This sequence comes from Basidioascus undulatus, assembly GCA_000826855.1. Lineage (NCBI taxonomy): Eukaryota > Fungi > Basidiomycota > Geminibasidiomycetes > Geminibasidiales > Geminibasidiaceae > Basidioascus > Basidioascus undulatus. The sequence goes on from JTLS01000005.1 coordinate 42,474, forward strand.
GGCGGCGCACTCCTGCGGAGCATACGTCAAGAGAAGGGACCTTCAAGCAGCAGCCTCAAAAGCACTTGGTATGACCCTCTGATGAATCATTCGTACAACCAGAAGGAATTTTCTTGGTCACACCAGGTCTACTGAAGGACCGAGCGTTTGGCAAAGTACTGTCGCCCCTTCTCGTCAACGCTCGCTGAACTTGGTTGAGAATGTGCTAATTTAGTACTCTTCGTAACAGTGGTAATACGAAATCTGGGATTGACCATGCCAGGGACGAGATGGAGCCTCGCGAAAGCCTCACGAAAATGTCGGCTTTCGAAGTGGTCCGGGCCCACCCCCCTTTCGACCACCTGTGCCTGTACTGCAACCGAATGTCACATCGCACTATCCTGTACAACCATGTATGCTGGTAAGGTTAATACAGCAGTGTCGAAAGGTGACGTCGAACGGGCGGCCAGGTCATGAGCCGCTCTGATCCACACTAGCCTCTGAACAGGTGAGTTGTGAGAAGCTTCGCGGCTACGATGCATGTGTTCAGACCAGTTCTTTGCTCATGTCTAAGCAGATCCACCAGAGAAAGTGGGCTCTATGCCGACGACACAGCCAAAAGCTTCCCCGTGATGGCATCGGCCAATCGCCGCCGCAGCGTGTTGTCGCACGTCACCGCCACCAATCGCACAAACCAAAGCGCAGATTACGCGGCGTGTATGGCTCAAAAATATGCCCACCCTTGGTCTCCTGGACCGGCTGAACCGGGTCACTGGCGTACCTGAAGGCTGAGCTGTAGAAAATGTCGAGGATGACCCATGGTTGCTCGTCAGATGTCAGGGAAGAAGAAAGTCGTGACACCGCTTAACTGCAGAGTGATGAAACGTTGACTGACATTGCTTGCAGTGCTTTACAGAGTATAATATGTTTCCTTAAAGGTATGATGCTTGCTAGTAGTGAAAAACACCCCATGCCTCTTGAACGTATGTCCCTCTACCACCACCATCACCCGCCTGCTCGTATCACTCACTCACCCGAGCGCTCGCTGCCCCACACCAGCATGCCTCCCTCTGTGCAATCGAGTTCTCCAACGCGGACGGCGGTGTTGCGTTTCTGTCGTCCGACGAGGTCATGTTCAACGTTCCAGCGGACACGCTCATTTACAACTCGCCCGTCTTCCGGGACATGCTGTCCCTCCTCCAAGGCGGCGGAGGGGCCCCCGAGTCCATCCACCTGTCGGAGAAGTCCGCCGTGCTCAGGAGGTTCTTCCCCCTGCTCGACCCAGAGAGGGCCGACGGGCGCTGTGCAAGAACGTGCAGAGTTGCCTTGGGGTCCTCGAGGTTGCGGATAAGTACTCGACGCGGCTTGTGGGGCTGCTCATCGCCAACCATCTGCTCTTTCTGATTCACGTCTCCCAATACCGGTCGATCGAGGTTTATGCCAAACTCCCGCACGCAAGATTCGAGAACGCGGCTCGCATGGCATCGACTAACTGTTACATCAGCGCGTAGTCGCGCGTTGCCGCCGCCGACTCGCACACAATGAAGCACAGATTACCCGGCGTATATGGCTCAAATAGATACAGTAGAATCACAGGCGGGTGCGTAAGTGTGGGGTGTGCGTGGGCGTCGGGTGGTCGTGGTATCGTGAAGGCTCGTGAGGAAGGTGAGGGTGGATGCGCCGTCGGACGATGTCGCTAGAAAATATTCTCCGGGATGATCGATTGTTGTCCTTTGCGTCCGCAATTGTAATCATCTAGTATTTCAAGATGATGTACAGTGCGTGGATGATTCCGGGGATATAGCCGAGAATGGTCTGATTCGGATCGAATCGCGGGGTCAATTTCGGCCCAATTGACGTCCTGGGCCCGCTACGCGCGTCTCAAGTCAAAACAGAGAAACGTACGAGGAGGATGTTGATCAGGAAGTCGGCGTTGCAGCCTGTAATCATGGGGGACTGTCCGTAAGACAACTGCTTGCTTAGGCGAGGGCGTGGCGTGAAGTCGGGGCGTGGGAGGTGGCGGCAGTGCTTACCGCGCTCGAGGAAGACGCCCAACGGGGGAAGGACGATGGCGAGGCTGTTTGGCGAAGAATGTGTCAGTCATAAGGGACCCGGGGACAGTGCGAGCCATCGCCGACTTACATGATCTTCAGGATGTCCTACATCACGACATCGCCAGCAATACGAACATCCGTCAGTCCATCAGGTTCTCCAAGCCTCACAACCGCTGTCGAGGGGTGTGGATCCATAGCTTACCCTGCGAGGAAGGACGAAGGGATAGTCAGTCGCTTGTCCCTGTCCGCCCATGAGAGCCCCAGCAGTAGAAGACGTACGAGCAAGTGAAAGGCATTTTTGATTCCTTGACGAAGATTGACGGGATGTTATGGTCTGAACGGTTGTGATGGATAACGCTGTGCTGAAGGGGGTGATTGGTGATGGATGATCAGGAAGGTCAAGGGGCAAGGGGGCAGGAAGACGCTTTTAGAGGGGAAGTTGGGGTGGAGCGTGCCGCGACCGAGGCGCGAACTGACGTCATTTGCCAGCTAAGAATTACAGCCAACTGAATATGCGAGCAGCCTTTTCCTCCGTTGACGAGACCTCGGCGGGCTTGCTTTCATGATACAAGAGCTAACCATGAGCGAGCCTGCATTTGACTCAAGAGGAAATGGCGTACAAGCAGCGAGATTGCGCAGAATGGAAGGGGAACGCGACTGGCAGGGGCAATCAGAGGCCGCCCAACGCCGCCTTCAGTAGTGCCGCCGCCAAGTTCTTGTTCCGCACAGCCACGTTTTCCGACCGCCGGCTCGCGTGCAGAGAAAGCACAGCCGCTCATCATCGTGCATCACTGATATCCGAAGAGGATCATCAAAGGGTCATATGCAGGTGCAGCTACGAATGTTGAAGAAGACTTTCGCATTGAAGTTCGTCAATCACTGAGCCTTGTTGAGCCAGCTGCAGCTGGCCCGGGCCGAGCGAGCCGTGTCAATGTTTGCCGTATGGCGCACGAACCCAGATGTCAGGCCTTGTCGAGCGAGCGACGTCTGGCGCTACATTAGCCCCACACTGCCAGTACTGCACACCTGTTATTCCTTGCCTACACCCCCCCCCTCCTCTTTGATATCCGCTATGAAATAAACGAGCGGGTGGGGCAGTCGACTTTATGTGATTACATCGGCTAGATGGACGCCCCGTTGATGGTACACCCGGGGAGACATCTCGACGTCTAGGCGATCTCCTCCGGGTCGACCTCCTCGAACTTGAGTGGCGTGAAGGCATAGCCACTGCGAAGACGAATACAACCAAGTCAGTCCAGGGGAAGGAGGAAGAAAAGAGACAAGGACGCACCCAGCCTGGTAATGCTTGCCGTTCGCCTCGACCCAGTGAAGACGGAGCGCGTGCAGGAATGCCGACAAGCCCTCCATGATACACAGGATCTGTTCGCGCGTCCCGTTGAGTTAGAGTCACCCTCTCATGCGCGGTGCCAGCCGAGGGAGAATCTGTGTAAGCAACGCACCGCCAGCGTAAGGATGAACCAGAACGCGAACATGATGACGAGGAAGACGACGCCTCCGACGCCCGTTCCGCTGAGCGCGGGCTCGAGCGTCATGGTCCACAACTATCCCAAGGACCGACGTGGTTAGCTTAAGCGCGCACATGAAGTAAAGAACGCGTGGACGCACCACTTCAGAAAGCTGCGCGTGCGCAAGCGAGAGCGCCCAGAGACGAAGGTAGGATGCTGTATTGGAGATAGCGCCAAGGCAGAACTCGATGGTGTGGATGACCTGGTGGATGGCCTCCTCGCCGAGATCGAACTCCTACACGCGCGAATGAGGGCATCAGGCAAGATATCCACAAAAGAAGGCGAAGAAAAATCGGACGCACATGGCTGGCATGCAGCTCCTCGGTCATCCCCTCGCTGACGGATGCGCCCGGGCCCATCTCAGTGGTGTGCTCGTCCGCGTGACTGTGGCCGTTGCCCTCCTCGGCGTCGGCGATCGAGTCCGAGCTGAGGCGCGAGCCGACATCCTCGACGTTGCCGATACGGTCGTAGCCCTGCGCCTTGGTGCGCTGGTGCTCCTTCCACGCGAGGTACGGCTTGGTGATGAGCATCCAGGGCACGCAGACTAGCGCGAGGAGCAAGAGGACGACTTGGAGCACGCCCTGGCCCCAGAAGAGCTGCTCGTCGGCGTTGATGCTCCCCGGGCTGAGGAACATGTAGATCTGTCCGTGCCGGAAATAGTGCCGATTAGCCCAGGGCACAGGTAGGAGTAGGAATATGGAGAAGTTGCGACGCACGAGCATGTTGAGCAGGCCAGGCGGCGAGGTCGACGCGCGGCTCCAGTCGGTCGCCCACTTGATGATGATCGTGACGACGAGGTAGCCGAAGATGGAGTGGAGGAAGAGGATCTGGGGGAGCCACTCCGCCCAAATGTTCTGCGGCTTCTTCCAGTACAGGTAGTTCGGGATGTTGAGGCAGATGGCAAAGGTCATCTGCAATCCCGGCCAGGCCACATCAGTTTCGTTGTCGCTCACGATGCGAGAACAGCGCCGAACGTACGTGGGTGACACCGAGGATGATCGACATCTTCATCTTGTACGAGTTGGTGAAGACGAGCGCGTTGTCGGCACCGTGCCACGCCGGGTCGAGACCGAGCGCGTACGGGTTGGAGACTTGGTGAGCCTCGACGACGCCCGACTCGGCCTCGGGCCACTCGTACGCCGAGCTGAAGATCGAGAGCGACTTGCTGAAAATGTCGTTGTATATGAAGCCCGTGTAGATCGAGAACAAGCCCATGAGCAGAATGATGTAGCGGCCGAAGAAGAACGTCTCGAAGATCTGCATGGGTGCGCGGAGTCAGTGCGGGTGCAGAATGCAATCGAATGCCAGTCACACGAACCTCGCCGAGCTTCGCCCTGGCCAGCTTCTTCTCCCAGATGCACATGGCTGCAGCAGCGCAGGCGGTGATGAACCCGTGCCCGATATCGCCGAACATAACGGCGAAGAGGAAGGGGAACGTGATGACGGTGTACTGCAAGGGGCACAGAAGTCAGCGGTCGCGGCGTGTCACTACGGAACGACCACGCACCAAGCCGGGGTTGACCTCGCGGTACGTGGCAATACCGTACGCGTCGACGATCGTCTGGAATGCCTCGGTGAACTTGTTGGTGCGGTGGAACGTCGGCGGCATCGCATTCGTCTTGACCTCGTGCAAGATGGGCGGGACGCTCGTCCCCGCGTTCTCGGTCGCCCTGCGCAGCGCGAGCTGGACGGCCGTGATGTCGCGGGTGGGGACCCAGCCCTCGGCAACGAGCGTCTTGCGGCGCGGGTCATAGTTGAAGAGGTTGAGCGTCGCGTAGATCGACTTCTCCTTGCGGACGATCGTCGCCCACGCCGCGAGAGCCTCGGCGATCTTAACGAGCTCGGCGCGACGCGTCTGCGCCGTGTTATAGAGCACGGTGTTGAGGTCCTCGATCCGCGCGGACACGTCGCGCAGCGCCTCGGCGCGACGCTCGGGGTTCGCGTCGATCGGGTACACGGTGCCGCCCATGCTGTCCGCGACCTTGTGGATCTTCTGCAGAAGCTCTTGGCCGTGGGCGAAGATGATGAATACCGACTTGCGGATGGGCTCGGCGTCCGGCGAAGCGCCGTAGGCAGGGCGGACGTCCTCCCTGAAGGTCGAGATACGTCAGTAGAAGTACACGAAATGGGGATCACATAAACGCGACGCACAAGTCGACGTAGTTCATGTAGAGGTTACCGCGGAGGACGCGCCAGAGGATGCGCTCGAAGGTCGGCATGCGCGCACGGTCGATCGTGCCAGCGATGAACCTGAGCAACCGGCATGTCAGCTCATGGCCCAACTCAAGCAGCAAGATTAGACGCACTCAAGCTCGAAGCCGCCAATGCCAGCGTCACCCCCTTGCTCCTCGTCGCCAGCACCGTGCAGAAGCGGGCGGCTGTCGCTGTCCTCGAACGAGGTCCGGATCTCCTCGCGGTGGCCGGCAGCCTTTCAACCCCAGCATCAGTCCCGCCGCAACCCCAAACCCCCTCGGAATGCGCTCACCTGCTGGAAGAAGATAGCCGTCTCGCGGAGGACATGGCGAGCCTCCTCGAGCTCGATGCTCTTCTTGGCGAGGGTCTCATAGCTCTGGTTCATCTGGACGAGTCGCGCCTCATGCTCGGCGAGCTTGACGTCGAGCTCGTCTACGACCTGCGGCCCACGGTTGCCCTGCGCGAGCTGCGGGCTGTCATCGAGCGGGCGAACGGGGATCTGCTCGGCCTTGATCTGCTCGGCGAAGAAGCGCACGCGGCGGTCCATCTCATCGATGCGGCGGATCTCGCCCACAAAGGAGCGTTGGAAGGGGTTGACACTGGGGTTGAGCTGTACAACCCTCGTGATGAGTCGCTTTGTATTCCATTATCGGAAAGGAGGCTTGTAACCCACGTCGCGGAACTGGATCCTGCCGAGCTGGCCGACTTCGAGGACGGTGTCATGCGCGACTTCGGTGGGGACGTAAAGCTGGACGAGGCTCATCTCCTCCGAGCCTGGTGTACAGCTCATTCAGCATGCCATGTCCTGGGTCCTCCCATTTAAGAGACGGCTACGCACGGAAGAGACTAGGGTACTCGCTGCTCATGCTGGGCGAGCCTCACTGGGAGCGGCGCAGCAGGAGTGAAGCGGGAGGGGTCGGGGTGAAAGGAAGGGTAGTATGGAGTCTGGAGACTGCAATCGTCAGCGTTAGAAATGATCCTGCAGTCGTATCTGTTGAACGTACTGGAAACAGAAGACCGCAAGGCGCTGATGCGCTGATGATGATGGCGAGAAGGTCGGCCCCTGAGCCTCGCCCACAGTGCGCTCGAGCACCGGCTTGTTCCGCGGATAGCACCACCCTTGTCTGCGCGGACGCCTGCTTCCGACGGTCTCAGCACGCGATTGCAGCACGCGGTTGCCGTCGCATGCTGCACCTCAACGTCCATGTTCAACCTCGTCGCAGCAGCAGCAACTTGCATCGCGGGCAAAGATTCGAGCATGTCATCCACCGCGGCACCAGTGCCAGAGCCAGCCATGACTGTCATAGACGACGCGGCGCCCAGCCAGGGCAAGTTCCGGGAGAACGCCGTGCCTGCTGAAGCGAAGAGCGTGGAAGGTCCCGCCCAAGCGGAGAGCAACGAGAGGCTGAAGGATGGGCAGTGGGTTGTGAAGAACGAAGTCAAGGAATGGTATGTCCCATGCCTGGAGTGCGTCCAAGCTGTCTCTTACTGAGACTGCGTACAGGCACTTTCACATTTACTTCCTCCTCAACGATCCGGTGTTCGTAATGTTTCTTTTTGTCCGTGAAATAACTGTACCCAGTCTCACTCTTTTCAATACCGCAGGTACGAGGCGAAGGCGCGGACCCTGCGCGATGCTGTCCTTGCACTGCGGAAACAAGGTCTTGCATTGCCTTCAACTGCGGTTGAGGACGTCCGCTGATATGTGCCGTCCACACAGGGGTATTTGTCGCTGTTCCTCTCTGGCGGGTCAACACTGCCCCTATCGGTCCCCACCCAGTTGGTACGCCGGTCGTTCTTCTACCCGTCCGCCTCAGGCTCTCACATCGCCTCGCGACGTTGCAGGCAGCTATGAGATCTGGGTCCCTCGCGAGTCCTTCTCCTCGGTGTTCTCTTTCCTGGCACTCAACCATGGCGATCTCTCGATCCTGATTCACCCGCTCACGCGAAACGAGCGGGCTGACCATGACTCGCGCAAGGCGTGGATCGGCCAGCCGTTCCCGATCCACCTCGGGGCGCTGCCAGTGGAGAGCGAGCAGGTCCCGCTGCAGTACCCTTCGATTGGTACGTGGAATAACGGTGTTTCAGATGCCTGCTGTTCCGCTGATGCATTAGAACGCGACAGGATATGGGTATTCGAGCAAGGTGCCCGAGCTGAGCATGGAGGAGAGGGAGAAGAGGGGTAGGGAACTCGAGGAAAAGCTGAAGGACGAGCCGGAGGCTGCACTTACCCCGTGAATGTACCAGAGCTGGGAGCAAGGTAGCAGCCGGCTCGTCGAGACTATCCATGCAGTTTCAGCAGCGATTTGAAAGGCCAAGTCGGCGACTGCGTCTGTCCCCGTGCCTGTCGCGTTGGGCTTTTTGACCTTGGACCGAATTTAAAGGCAGCCAAACTTCGTATTCAAGTGCTCTTGTCGTTAATTCCCCTGTTCTTGGTCGAGAAGGCATCTCACGAGTTATGTTTGGGGATCTGATCAACATGGCGAGCTTTCGGGTCACGTGTCCGCAATCACATGGAAGCGGCACCCCTCGCCTGGAACTGAACTCGGTGCGCTCACTCTTGCCTTCCAACCTCAACGAACCCAGCACCAGCGCACACATCCAACGCTCTATTTTTTTAACCCTCATACCAGTCAGGCTCCCCGAAGAAAGCGGCCCATCATGACTGTTCGGTGCGTCTCAACACGCGTCCATCCCAACCGTTGATAACGGCACTCACGGAGCCACTCGCGTGCCAGCGCGTCCGCCGCGTTTCTGGTCGGCGGCATGCTCCTCACGGGGTGCATGAACAGCTTGCTGAACAAGTATCAGGTGTGTTAATTTCTCTGTATGGTTGTGGAGCGGGAGATTGAGCGTGTGGGATGGGGCAGGACATGCAATGCGTCGAGAACTGCGACGATCCCGACCCCTCGAAGAGGGAGTACTTTGAGCAGTACGTCCTCACTCGCGCCGGCAGCTGTGCGTTAACTCACAGGGGCTTCTCTTTCAGGCCGGTCTACCAGACCGTCAACATGTTCATCGGCGAGATGGGCTGTTCGTCCTCTTCTCGTCCAGCGTGTCCCCACAGGGGCTGACACGCGTTTCACTAGGCCTGATACCCATCTACCTCACGATGCTACTTTCTTCCCCGCTGAATCCACTTCGCGCTAAGGGGAAGGCTCCACAACTTCCCACAGCGACGACAGACGAGGAGGAGGAGGATCTCATTGAGCGGGAGGACGGGGCAGGGAAGGCGGCGGCGGAGGGCGCGAAGGAGATGAAGGATTGGAGTCTGATGTGGTTTTGGGTCCCGGCACTGTTCGACATCTGGTGAGTCTCAGGTCTTTCGGATTGGATTGAAGGGTGGTGGCTGATGGTGCGATCTGGGCAGCGGGACGACTCTGATGAACATCGGCCTGATCTACTGCGAGGTGTCGGTGTACCAGGTTTGTCTTTCCTCATCAGTACCGAAGTGAGCAGTATGCTTATATTGACCACCAGATGATCCGTGGAGCGCTCGTACTCTGGGTCGCCCTTCTCTCGGTCATCTTCCTCCGGCGGCGCGTGCACGCCTTCCAGTGCGTGTCTGCATCTCCCATTCTCCACAACCCGCGCCGACACACAACATCACTTGCAGATGGGCCGCGCTTCTCCTTGTCATGCTCGGCGTGTGCCTCGTCGGTCTCTCCGGCGCCTTGTACAAGCGCACCATTGGTATCGAGGAGGTCGACCCTGAGACGGTCGTGAAGGGCAAGATGAACCCCGCCTTGAAGACGGTCGTCGGTGAGCATTACGCAGAGTGCGAATGGCATGCATGGGAAGATGGCTGACGTTTGCGCGTTGTAGGTGTTCTGCTTGTGCTCTTTGCTCAGGTCTTGTGAGTTCAGCAGTTGTGCCCTGACGGGCCGAAGCAGGCTAACATGTCATGTGTCTGCCAGCACCGCGTCCCAGTTCGTTGTTGAGGAGAAGATCATGGTGCACTACGCTACTGTCGACCCTCTCGTAGGTCACCGTTCCTCCTCCCTGTACCTTCCTTCCCTTACCCGCCTCGCCGCTCGTAGCTTGCTGTCGGCTACGAGGGGTTCTTCGGCCTTCTCACCTTGGGACTCGTCACGCCTTTCCTCTACCTCCGCTACGGTTCCTCGGGCGAGCGGAGCTTCTTCAACCTTCCTCAAGGGTGGCACGAGATCACCTCGAACAACCAGCTGATCTGGTCGAGCTTCGCGATCTGCTTCTGTGCGCACAGTCTACAATCCAGGCGAGCGAGTGGTTAGCTGACAAGGTGTTTAATTAGCCATCGCGTTCTTCAACTATTTCGGTCTCTCGGTGACCAGGACGATCAGCTCGACCGCGCGCTCGCTCATCGACACCTGCCGTACCATCGGCATCTGGATGGCTTCCCTTGCTCTCGGGTCTGTCATCCCACACCGCGCGCTCTTCCTTTTCCGATCTGACATAGCGGTCATTCTACAGATGGGAGACTTGGCGCGGTGTATTCTCCCTCGCCCAGCTCGCCGGATTCGGCCTCCTCGTCTGGGGCACCTTTATCTTCAACGAGCTCGTCACGCCTCCGCCCTTCTTCCCGCCAGTTCCCGCATCGCTCGACCCCGCGCTGCCGCCTATCTTTGTCCCGGACGACGAGGAGCGCCATCTTGCTGCGGGGGCTGAGACGGACCCGTTGCTCGGAGAGGATGAGGAGCAGGAGCGGCAGACGTAGGGGATAGGGCGTGTGAGACGATGTTTCGAGAGGATGTGGAGGTTCTTCGTTTCTTAGTTCAGAGATCACGGGTACGCGTTCTAGGAGGTATACCTGTTATTCTCCAAATTCTACGATGTACTACTATTTTTCGAAAGCACTTCAACTTCCGGAAAGAAGGCCCGGAAAGTCAGAGTGGCGTACATGATGTAACTCAGTGATCAATTCCCTACACAAGATCCAGTGCATTAAAGATGCAACAATGACATGAATATGTTCTGTCTCGATGTTCAGACTTGCAAGGTGCAGGCAGGGTGTAAATACAGATCTGGATGTACAGATCTGGACTGGTCTGGACGATGCGTCTCTACGCAAGTTGCTGGCCGGCGCTCGGCCGCCCTGTTGCCGAAGAAAGCTCTCGCGGGGAAACTGCTCGCACGCCAACGTGTACCTTGTTCTAGCATTGCTACCTTCTCCTCGCGAACTGACGAATACCTACTTGGTTCCTCTGTCAAAACTCACGGGATGAATATCGAAGAGTCCGTAGACATCGCTCACCTTCATCAGTCCTGACCGACACTGATCTGGATTCGAACCCGCTCTCGTCCATTCGATTGCGGTGTCCGTAGGTTCCGCAAAGCGGGCTACGCGGCTATAGACGCCATTTGCGATTATTACAGCTCTCTCGATGAGGTCCATGTAACTGCTCAGGTCGAGCCTGGCTATCTCGCGAAGCTGATCCCAGGTGCGGGTCAAGCCTTTCAGTGGTCGAGTGTCTCGAGCTGAACCTCTTCCCCTCAGACCACGCGCCGGATCAGGGCGAGAAATGGGAGGACATCGCTAAGGATTTCCAGAGGGTCATCATGCCAGGTACGCCCGTGTGCGTGCGTGAGATCGATCAGATTTGGCGGCTTACGACGACTACTCGTCCCCGTGGGGCAGGCATCACGCATTGGCAGCACCCGAACACGTACTTCTACTTCCCGGCCAATGTAACGTACGAGAGCATTCTGGGAGAGCTCATGGCGACGAGCGTGTCAAACCCGGGCTTCAACGTCAGTTCATGGCCCCTTCAAGCGCCGCCGATGTGTCTGACAACGTGTTCTGTGCAGTGGGCATGCAGCCCAGCCTGCACCGAGCTCGAGAACGTCGTGATGGACTGGGCGGCTAAACTGTTCGGCCTCGACGAAACTTTCCTTTCCGTCTCACGTGTCGGAGGCGGAATCATCCAGGTGCTTATCACTCAGCATGTGTTCTGCGCCCTCCACTAACGTCTTCTCCCGACCCCAGGGTTCCGCCTCAGAAGCGGCCATCGTCGCCGTTATCGCCGCGCGGGAGAGGGCGCTCCGCCTGCTCGCTACCGCTCTTCCCGACACGCCCGCGACGACGCCCGGCGAGCTCGCTGCACACACCCGCGCGGCTCTGACCGGAAAGCTCGTCCTCTATGCCACGACGCAGACGCACTCGCTCGCTGCTAAAGCCGCGCTCATCCTTGGTCTTGAGTTCAGGGCGCTCGAGGTCTCGAAGGAGGATGGGTTCGCCCTTCGAGGCGAGACGCTGCGCAGCGCGCTGGAGGAGGACAAGAGGAAGGGCAAGGTCACGTTCTGCCTTAGTGAGTGTCCTGTGGTGTGGTCGTATGCGACGTTGCTGACGAGCGTTGTGCAGTTGCTACCGTTGGCACAACCTCTAGCGGCGCGGTAGATAGGCTGGACGAAGTAGGCGAAGTTGGTGCGTGTACACGTTGACACTTCAGCGAGCGCAAGCACTGATAGTTCGTCCCAGCGCGCGACTACCCTCACTTGTACATCCACGTGGACGCTGCATGGGCTGGCGTAACCCTCTCATGGTATCTTTTTCAGTTACTATCGCTTCAACAACGCTGACCCGCTGTCATTCTCTCCTGCAGCCCAGAGTACCGTGAGAGGGCTCAGCTGGATTCGATTAACAAGTACGCGCACTCGTTCTCCACGAACTTGCACAAGTGGGGGCTTGTCAACTTCGAGTTAGTCGGAAACTGCCAACTTCCGCGCCCCTTGTATTAAATTCTCTTTCTTGCGCAGCGCCGCCTTGCTCTGGGTCCGCGACCGCCGGCTCCTGACGGACGCGCTGGACGTGACTCCCGAGTTCTTGCGGACGAAGCACGGCGATGCTGGGTGAGTCCCGAAGCTTTTGCTTCCCATGCAGCCGAAGCTGAAGACGTTTCATTCAGAACGGTCATCGATGTATGTCGTATTTTGATCTCCCAAGATGTCCAGGTGCGGCGATGCTAATCCATAGTTTACGTTTTGCAGTACCGCAACTGGCAGCTTTCCCTCGGTCGCCGCTTCCGTTCGCTCAAGGTCTGGTTCGTTCTGCGCAGCTTCGGGGTCACCGGTTTCCAAGCACACATCCGGAAGGTGAGCGTCCTCCGTGACGCCGTTCACGGTACTGCCAGCTGACGAGCTCCATAACAAGGGCGTCGCACTCGGCCAAGTCTTCCTCTCCTGCGTGCAGCAAGACCCGCGCTTCGAGATCTGCGCGCCCCCGTCCTGGGCGTTAACCGTCGTGCGGCTCAACCCGGACCCCGCAGCCAAGCGCTCGGCCGACGACCTCAACAAGCTCAACCAGCACTTCTACGCGCTCCTCACCGCGCGACACGACATGGCGCTCACCCAGACCAAGCTGCACGATACCTTCTGCATTCGCTTTGTCGTTGGCGCGCCGCGCACGCAGGAGAGGCATGTGCGCCAGACGTGGGAGCGGATCCGTGAGACGGCGGATCGGGCGATTGCAGACTGGGAGAAGGGACTTTGATGAGTAGATGAGACGGGACCATTGACGTCGGATTAGAATGAACACGGCGGATCGATCGGATAGACATTGGCGAAGGCATGGGGTGGACCATCCGATCGAGCATCTCCGCGCTTTTAGACGAGCAAGAGTGAGCACGATGAGCCCCGAGAAACGTCGTATCCCCCTTGGTGGTGTCGCCGCGCATACAAGCGCCGATCGAGCGACGTCAAGCCGGAGGATGAGAAAGTAATGTCCGTTGAAGTAGAAGGCCAGCAGCAGTTCGAGAAATGCGGGTTCGAGATGCATGCAAAGCCCCCATCCTCATCGCTTCTTCCCCATCTGTGACCGACGGCCCTGGCCTGAAATAGTCCACTCCTCTCATCAGCGCCCTGCCCATGTACCGCTTTCCTCCGCTCCGCCGTGTGCGCGACTCACCCTTCTTCGGCGGCCCCTTGCCTCTCCGCTTCTTCGCCTCCACGTCCGCCAAGCGCTGCGCCTCCTTCGGCGTCACCCAGCTCTTCGGCAGTCCGAGGTCGCGCTTGATCTGGCCGATGTTGGGGAGGGGCGGGTAGTAGCGCAGCATCGAGGGCCCGACGAGGCGCTGCTTGAGGTACTTGGCGCCAGTGCGGACGTTCTCGGGGTTGAACGTCGTGCCGAAGATGGTGGAGCGCGTGCGCAGGACTTCAAGCGTCCGCTTAATGGACGGCACGGCTGGCGGCCGGAGAGGCATGGCGAGGATAGGCGCTGGGATGTGGTGATGGTACGAGGACGAGATGAAGGGAGAAGACGCCGGTTGACCTGAGCTGCTGAGTCAGCATCGCCTGGACGAGCGAGATACAGCGACATTCGCCGTCCTTTCGTACCATCACCAGCATCCGGTTTTTATCTCTGTGCGGCTAACATTCAACCGCCGAAATCCTCCTTATTTTAACTGACTATTTACTCACACGCTCCGAAGGACTCGCCCTGTGCATGCGCCGGCTCTTTTCGCGTCTCCCTCTTCGTCGACTCACCTATTGCACTGTCTCGACCGCGATCGCATCCGCCTCAGTAGTCTACGCTCTTGAAAAGCCCGTTCGGACGATGACCGTCGAAGCCCCTCCCCAAGTCTCTGCGGCCGAGGCGAACCGGGAGCACTATGACGCTACGGCGAAGGAGTATGACCACAAGCACTTCGCGCTCGAGGGCGCGGCGAAGGCTGCGCAGAGCATCTTGTCCCGAAGCGATCATTTTGTCCTGGGAGAGAGTACGTAAAGTTTTGAAACATCACCTGCATATGGCGTGAAAGCTGATTGTGCTATGTTGACGGGCAGAGATCGACGTGATGGACTACGCATGCGGCACTGGCGCAATCTCGGAGAGCCTGCAATTCAACGCTCACTCCATTCTTGGTCAGTTATCTGCAGACTTTAATAAATTGTTCTACGTTAGTCATTGACTGTATCCCGCATCAACCGACAGGCGTTGACATCTGCAAGTCCGCTGCTCTTTGTCCTCACAATCGTTAGTCGAGCTCGCTGGCTAACCTATCTCTCTTCCCCTTATTTACTCCAGCTCAGAAGATGGTCGATGAGTACAACTCGAAGTTCCAGTCGCGCGGCGTCAACCCATCTCGATTGCGCGCGGTCGCAGCGGACCTCCAGCGGGATCCTTCACCTCTGGAGGGGCGAACGTTCGACGTGATCGTTGTGCGTCTCCTGCACTAGTTCACGGTTCCTGGCGTCTGAAAGCTCACCCTTTCGACGCCGGTACAGTGCGCGCAAGCTTATCACCATTTCGACTCGATCGAGCAGACGACCCAGACGTTGGCGAAGTTCCTGAAACCGTGCGTATTCTCGAGGATCTGTCCGCCCAGTGTCAAGCTCATGGATGCGCAAGCTTGGCGCTCTAGTGAAGGCGAGCTTCTCGTCGTCGACTTTGCCTCCGTCCCCTTCTCCACGTCCGAGCACCTGGCAGCATCCCAAGCTGCCGCAGCGGGCCTTCCACGCGCACCGCCGGAGCACACCGTGCCGCACCAGCATGGCTTCGACCAATCGACCATGCGCAATGCGTTCGAGGGTGCTGGCCTTGGCGACTTCTCGTACCGGCACGCGTTCACGCAGGAGATCGGCGGGAAAGAGCTGCCCTACTTCATCGCATTGGGGGTGAAGGGGGCGTGATTTGAAGGAGGAGCATAAAACATGCAAATGACAGCCCGACGCGGCAAATGATGATGATGAATGCGGATGCGTTGCGATATGCTAGTGATACATGAGATAAAGCACAAATATGCAGAGCAGGGAAACCAAGATCGTCTCGAGTCGTTAATAGTCGTCAGCCCAGCGAAAGCGCCCCTCCGTACTCTTTCTTCACCACTTCGTCCACGTCCCCCTTAACGCCCACAAACGCAGCCCACCACTCCGCCCCCGCGCCCGCTGCCTTATCCTGCTGTCCAAACCGCTCCAAGCACGTCCTCCGCCACAGCTTGAGCACGCTCGTCGCGTTCTCGAGCCCCATCACGCCGCCCCTGCTGCGGTCCACGCACGCAAGTACGTAGCCCGCGACCTTCTGCAGGTCCTTCTGCGCCGGACCGGTCTCCGCGTGCGCCTCGATCCACGCGCCCACGAGATCCAGGATGTCCGACAGCGCCTCACGCTTGTAGAGCTTGAGCGGTGGGTGGACTCGGACGACGGGGCGAGGACCTAGGTCGGGCTCAGCGGAGCGCGACTTGCCTCGCTTGCCTCCGGTCGGCGAGCGAGGGCCGGCGTTCGGACGCAGCCTGCGCTGCTCCTGCAGAACCTGCCGCCGGTCGGCCAACGGGATCGCCTCGAACACTTCGGGGTCTATGTTGAGGCGCGCAAGCTCTTCCCGAGACGCCAGCCCGCCAACGAGCTCGGCGCGAGTCGGTGAGAGCTCCCTCGTCCTAGAGCGAGAGCGCGACCGCGACCGGTCGCTTTCGCGGTCGGCCGGCTTGACGGGGCGAAGCATGGCTTGAATGCCGCCCTGCCTCGCCCTCGGCTGATTGGACGGCTTTGTTGCCTTCGTGGCAGTCTTGGCGGTGGCCGCCTTCTTGCGCGATGCCTCCGCCTCGCGCTCCCGCTTCTCCTGAGCGAGCTGCGTCCGAAGTTCGGCACGAAGCTCCGGCGGAAGCTCCTTCCAGACGGACGCGTCCACCTGGGACGGCAGAGGCTCATCGTCGTCCGACGAGCTCGACAGTCCGACAGGCACCGGCGGCGATGGTGCTCGAGTAGAAGGACCGGCCGCGACGACGGGGCCGGGTGGCGGGGGAGTTGAGACGCGCTTGCGCGCGGCGAGGATCTTGGTGCGGATGTTATCGGGCAGACCCTCGAGCGCGGCTGGGTCGAGCTGAGTCGGAATGACGATGTCGGACAGGGAAAAGTCCGAGGTGAGGGACGGCTCGACATCGGCCTCTGCCCCCTTGGCCTCCTCCGGCTCGAGGGCAGGTACCGGCGCATCGGGGCGCGCGTCGGGGCTCGGCTGATCCCCCGCCTTCAACGGCTTCTTGACGACAGGCTTGAAAGAGAGCGTTCCCTGGCCGGGTGAGGCAGCCCCGCTGTCCGCGTCGCCGCCCTCGAGCTTCGTGACCTGGAGGCCGAGGCCGCGGAGCTGTGTCGGGTCGAAGCCGAAGCTCTTGAGCGTTCGCCAGGCGGCCTCGAAGATGTACTGCGCGTCGCTAGTTGGCCCGCCACCTTTGGGCGTCAGCGGCGCGCTCCGGTTGTGCACGTCCACGATGCCGTGGCCTGTCCCAACCGGCCCAAGAACAGTCAGCATTATGCAGGACATTCATTGCAACCAAAGAGCCCGATAGAGCGTACCGAGGAACTACGCGGGGGCATCCCCATGTCAGATGAACATCCGAGGAGGATTAGGAAAAGAATCACACACCTTGGCAGCTTCCACAGGAGCGTCCGCGTGGCGGGTCATGACCTTGAGCGTGATCGCGCGGCCCCGACACCCAATAGCCTTCATGCGCTTCGCGACTTCTCCCGCCAAGTTGCGCATAAACTTCTCCGAGTCCTCCAGACTCTCAAAGCGGATCCCATACTGCACCGCCTCCGGACACAGTCAGCTCCCAGCCCCTTCATCGTTTTCTCCAATCCCCACGCAAGACGCGGGAAACACGTACATTAACCTCAGCGCTCACGCTTTGCCTTGCCTTCGCGACCTCCACGGCTCTCTCGTCCACTCCGCCGGCGGTATCCCAGACCGTTGCGCCGAGCTTCTGGCCCAGCACGCGCTGGACGTCCGCGCGGCGCTTCGTGGCGCGAAGCTCACCGACCGTGCGCACGCCGAGGCCGTCCTCGAGCTTGCGGCGCATCTCGCGCCCGACGCCGGGAAGCGCGTCGAACGCGAGCGGCGCGAGAAACGTCTGCACGTCTGCCAGGCACAGCCGGAACGAACCCGCCGGCTTGGCGTGCCGCGTCGCGAGGCGCGCGAGGAGGACATTGTGCGAGATCCCGACGGAGGCTAGCCAGAGGCGGGATAAGTCAACAGTCCAAGGTCAATACGCAAGACCCGGAACGCACCTTCGCATCCGCCCGTCTCAGTGCGGATCTCCGCGCGTATCTTCTCCGCGAGCTCCTTGGCCGGGTCGCGATCCTCCCCCTCCCCGAGCGCGACCGCTGGCGGGGCCTGGGCGACGCGGCGTACGCGCTCGGTGACGTCGAGGAGAGCCTCGTCGACGGACACGGCCTGGAGGCGGTCCGAGTTGGCGAGAAGGACCTTGTAGAGCGTGACGGTGAGCGCGCGGTAGTGCTCGAACTCGTACGGCACCGTCTGGACGCTCGCGCAGAGTTGGCGCGCTTGGCCGAGGCTGCGAGGTGGAGTGGCAGGATGGTCAGTGTGGAACGTTGTCAGAGGGGTCGGGGTATGAGGGACGAGCGCATGCGCACCTCATTCCGTTCTTGATCCCGAACGAACGCGCGAGGTAGTTGCACGACGCGATCTCGGATGTGCTGCTCGCGCCGCCGCGGGAGTGGCAGACGACGACCGGCTTGTCCCGCAAGTGGGCGTGCTCGGGCAGGGACAAGCTTGCCGAGGCGAAGAAGCAGTCCCTGTGCAAAGTCATGGAAGCGTCAATTTCAACAGGTCAGTTTGACAGGGTGGTGGATCAATAATACACGCACATGTCAACGTGCAGGATCACCCTCTCCTCACCCTTCTTCTTCTGTCCGAGGGCCACCTTCTTCTGCACGCCTCCAGGCGTGGTCGAGTCGAGCTTCTCTTGCGCCGCAGCAACGAGGAGCTTAAGCTCCTCCTTGGACGTCGAGAGGTAATGCAGCCTGTGCGCCCCACCTATCAGAATTAATTGCGCTTGTTTTCTTTGGGTATCCTGTGTAAAACGCACCTCGAGTTGGCGTAGTACCCATCCAGAAAGTCAGCCGATCTGGCCGTATGCTGCGCCCGCCAAGCAGCGTCCTGCATCAGCCGGCGCGCATCGGCGTTCGAGTCCTGCTGCGCGTAGCGCGCCCTGGACGGCGAGCCGCGGGCGAGAGGATCCAGTGTGACGGCGGCAGGCGACGTGGGCTTTGATGGCGGGGTGCCGGGGCGGAGAGGAGACGGTGCGGGCGAGCTGGGCGGGCGCTGGCGAGACGGGACGGGGGACCACGTCGGGGGTGTGGAAGTCGGGGCGGTGGTGGCTAGTGTTGGGGGGTCGGGCGCATGTTGGGTGGAAGGCGGGGGCGAGGTCGGCGGGCCGAAGGAGGAGGTGCTTTGCAGGGGAGGCGGGCGCGCGGATGGTTGTGTGGAGGGCGGGGCAGGAGCGGAGGGGAACGATGACGAAGAGGAGGATGGCGGAGACGCGTTTAGGGCGGTTAGGGAACG
>JTLS01000050.1:0-37721 GCA_000826855.1 Basidioascus undulatus
GCCGCTTAACTCAGTTGGTAGAGTGTTTGCTTAACACGCAAAATGTCGCAGGATCGAGCCCTGCAGTGGTCATTTACTTTTGTGTCCTCTTCTTTTGCCGCTGCATTAGCAAACTGGCGGTCAGCTTGGGCGAGGATCTCGGCGAGCTTGATGGTATCTCTGCAATACTTTTGACTGTCGACTGTGCTCATCATGGCGCAGATATTACTTACCCAGGCATACCTACATACCAAAGAGTGGCTGTGCATTATTTCTATTGCTATACAGGTCCACGTATCTGTCTGACAAAAGTACCTTTGAACCGACTAGCTCATCTCCACGTTGTCACGCATCGTACACGTCGGCAGCTGAGCACACTTGCGTGGCAGTTCGGCATTTCGCCAAAGATTTTCGCCCACAATCTCCAATATCTAGACCGACTTGCCTTCCTCCTTGCACTTTGTACCACTCTTCCACAACATAATGGCCGTCAGTCTCCAAATCAGGACGGCTGTCGCTGAGTGCGCCCCATTCACACCCCACTGACCACTTAGGATGCCATCGTTTATTCTCCCGAGTTGTGTTCCGATGCGCGTTTCTAACGCGATATGCCATTTTGTATAGGCCTCAGGTTGACATCGGAAACCAAACGTCCGTAGCCCGACGCGCTCTGCGCTTTCCTCCTCTCGCGCCGCGCGACATCGCGGGTCGATGCGCGTCTGCTGCGTTGGGAGGCACAACCAGTTCCACGCCAAGCCTCCGAGCGCAAGCGCCCTGAGGGCTCCGAGTCTTCCTCGGGCAACACTCCACCTACCAAGTACCATTGCTCGTTCGAGAGGGCATCGCCGCTTTGCCCGCACGACTTGCCCGGTCGCGTCTCTACCGTCCGCCTGCTCTCCGACGACATCGAGAAAACCGTGACCGACTTCCACTTCTTCATCGACCTCGCGCCTGTCCTCCATGCCGCGGCACGGGGCGAGCGCTACACCCCGCAGCAGTCTGCGGCGTCCTCCTCCTCCACATCGTCTCCCGTGGACCTTCACTCGACCCTACACCGTGCCCGACACACATCCCGCTTATAGCGTAACCATGTCACCGACCTGCTGGTTCCCAGGTGTTGGGCCTGTCACTCCCGTGGGCTTCGGGAACATGAGCAAGCGGTTGGAGAAAGCGCTCAGAGCGGGTGCAGCGCCTTGGGCTGCGGAGAGGGTGAACGAGCATGGGAGTTTGATCGAGGATAAGGACGCGATCTCGTCGAGCTTGCGGATGCACGAGTGGGCGAATCATTTATGCAGCAGCCACAAGCTGCTCAACGAGTTCGTGGTGAGTCCTGCCGCCCGATCGTTCGGATGTTAAAACCCCGAAATATTGATAATCATCCTTTTCTGCAGTTTGAGAAGCCTATCTACGGCTGGGACCTGCCGAAACTGGAGACCGGTCAGCTCTTTTCCATTACGCAGTCTCGAGCCAGCGAAACCAAAACCACCTGACCTACTTGACTTATTTCGACTGCGACTGTTCCACAGCGCTCATTGACACCATCCGCGCAACCGGCTATCGTCACCGTATCTCAATCACATTCCCTCCCTCCTCTTCCACAATAACGATCTGCCCTTCCACCACCGTCTCCCGCGTCCTGCACCACATCTTTCTTGCGCTGTCGGTCGTCGGCGGACTCGCAGCGTGGCTCTTCTACCGGTTCCACCCGCTCGGCTGCGGGCGGTGGAACGTGTGCGGGAGCGCGCAGGCACTCAAGGGCTGGGCGCTCGTGAAGGAGAGCAAGGAGGGCCAAGAGGGACTGCTAGTGGACGTGGACTCCGAGGACTCCGACGACCGCGAGACGCAACGGGAGGAGGAGAGGAGGGGAGGCTGTGGGCGTTCGTCGGGATGAAAGAAGGTGAATGGTTCAGGGCGTAGGAGGAATGGATTGTAGACGGCTTCCAGAGGGGTGTGAAAGGCGACCTCAGCAAGATCGTGAGGGGCGGGCAGGACTAGGACGGATACTGAAAGTGCAATGTGAGGATATGGATAAATAGACCTCCGCTCTAAACCAGACTTCAAATGTCACTTTGTGCAAGTGCCACTACACCTCAACGAATATTTCACTTTTTCAGCGCAGGTCACAGCTGCGCTTCAACAACCGTCTTCGCAGCCTTCTTCAGTGCTTCCACCGCGCCCTGCGTGAGCTCCTGCACGATTTCCTGCGGACGCGAACGTCGGAGTCAGCCGCAGAATCAGACAGCTCTACCGTGCTCTAACAACACGCACCCCGGCAGGCTTCACCTCGTTCACGAGCGCCGCCCCCTCGCCAGCCCACGTAATAATGCGGTCCGCATCGCCTGTAATTGCAAGATCCGACTCGTCAGAGCGAGTCACCTTCCGCCCTCGCGATGTCCTCCCTTAGCACTCACCTTCCTTCACAGCCTGCATATACCTCCTCATCCTCCCCTCCGTCCCGCCTTCCTTGCCAGCGTCGTAGTCGCTAACCGTCTCTCCAGCCAGCCCACGCCCGTCCACGCCAGGCGGCCTACGGAAGCAGCGCGTTCAGCGCAGACCCAGAAGAAACATTTGAAGCTCCGTGTCGCACCATTGCGTCGTCCCCCGCGCCTCGTCAAACGCCATGGAGCGCACAGTCGATCCCTCGCCCGCAGCGACGATGCGCTCCTTCTGCGAAGGCGAGTAGAGCGCCTCGGGCGTCGCGAGCATGCGCGTCCCGAAGACAGCGCCCGAGGCCCCGAGCGCGAGGACCGAGGCGAGATGCGAGGGAGTGACGAGGCCGCCTGCGGCAAGGACGGGAGTCGTGGATGGAATGAGGGGGAGGATGGAGGGGAGGAGCCGCAGGAGGGGAGTGCCTTTCGCGTGCGAGAGGCCGTGCCCGCCCGCTTCGGTGCCTAGTTACTCAGCGACGAATTGTCAGCAAAAATATGCACATAAGCTTGATAAAATGAAAAGACGCACCTTGCGCGACAATCACGTCCGCCCCCCACTGCACGGCCTTCTCCGCCTGCTGTATGTTCCCAACGAGCACGACGAGCTTCTTCCCCGGCCCATCGGTCCTAATTATGTCAACCCAGCGCTTGAGGTCCTCCCCAAAACTGAGCCATACAGCCTGCACGGTGTCGTCGCCCTCCTTGAGGACCCAAGCCAGGCACTCGCGGTCCGACTCGTTCCGGTCGAGGCGCCAGCCGAGGAAGCCGACGCCGACGCCGAGCAGGCGCGGGCAGAGGGAGCGGTATTCGCTGACGTGGCGCTGGAGGTCCTTCAGGCCGTTCATGGGAGCTGAGAAGATGTGGGGTCAGTTTCAACACGTTGGGGTACATGTCCACAGGAAAAGTGATCACAGGGCAGGAAGGCATAGCCGCCTGCGAGGGAGACAGCCGCGGCGAGCTGCGGGCTGACAGCACCCAGCATGGGCGGGAGGACAACGGGAGTCGTGCAGCCTGCATATGCAAAGATTAGTCACTCGATTGGATTGACGCGGACGTCGGAAAACGAACCCATGAGCTGGGTGAAAGAGGTTCGAAGTCTGGCCATGATGCGAGCAATGCGAGTGAATCTCGAAGTGGGTCAGTCGTTTCGAGATGGTGATAGTTTGATGGGAAGAAGGATGCGGCAGCAAGTCGGAGCTTCAAGTCAAAACGTCGTGGACGCTCACCTCGATCGTCGGCTGCCGCGGTGGAGGTGGTTGCACGTGAGCTCGAGGGCGCAGACTGCTGAGCAACGGCGGACGACATAGAGAACAATTGAGCAGTCGACAAAGTCGAGTAGAAGAATGAGCTGTGGATATTGAAGTAGAATCAGCAAGGCTTGAAGGAGGACCAGGCCAGAAAGGAAGTGGTCGCTGCCAGCGCTGAACAGATGTTAACCTCCACGAGACGCTGAGATATTCGCCTTCTGTCCAACCAAGTTGAACCAAGTTACAAGCTCTTCGCGTCGACGACTGTCCTTTCTTCCATTCATGTACACTACCAGCAGACGTAAATGGACGACGCCCCAAACCGACCGAAACTTCGTATCCTGCCGACCTAGTAATCCTGTCTTGAGCACCCACGGAAGACACGATCGCAGAACCATCTTCTAGAAAGAATCAGCGTATTGGAAGTGCTACAACAGTCGTCGATCTTGAATCTCGATCGTCCTAGTCCTCCCTCCTCTGCCTGCCTCTCAAACCCCTGGACCAACCCCTCAAATGAACATGTAGAGCGGTGCCCGCGCGTACTCGTTCCGCTCGTCGGAGAGCTCGACCAGGTTCTGTTAGTCGCAGAAGGTCAGCAAGGCATATAAGCATGCGTCAGTAAACGGTGTCAACGTACAGGGTAGTAGGGGATCAGAGCGTCCTCAGCGCCGAGGTACAGCTGCAGCCATATCTTGTAGTCAGCGAGCCCGTAAAGACCGGAGCATAGCCAGGGTTGAGGGCTTACCGTGTTGTAGATACGCCAGAAGACCTCGCGCACGCGGCGGGCAGGGTGGAACAGGCCCTGCAGCGTGTAGCTGAGGAGAACGCCCGGCCCGAGACCCACGCGCATACTCTCGACCTGCAACAAATTGACGATTAGTGACTGTAGCGGGAAGACGGAGGGACGATAAGGAGACTACGTACAGCCTCAAGCACACGCTCAATGACGTGCGGCGACGTCTCGTAGATGTTGGGCCAGACCTGTACAGCCGGCAGTCAGTGATCAACGTCGCTCATCAGCGCACAACAGGACGCACCAAGTTCAACATGTGCATCAGCGCGTCCTCCTTGCCGAGACCAGCAACGCCAAGCGTCAGGTGCTTGACGATGGAGGCCGCCGTCTGCCGGTGTACCGCGTCACGCTCGGTCAAGGCGTCCTCGATACAGCCGACCAGCGAGTAGACGTAGTCTACGCGACGAACAAGACATCAGGCAAGCGGTCAATCACAACAGCGATGAACAGACGCACCCTTTGCCAGTTCACCTATGTATTCGCAGACCCAGGAGAGCGCCTTCAGACAGCCGTTCCGGACATTGAGGTCGGGTGTACCTGTGAATCATACGGGTCAGCTTCAGGACAGCAAGTAGATGGTGCGTCGAACGTACGGTACTCGTTCAAGATAGCAGGGACACAAGTGAAGGGACCGCACGTCTCAGCGACGATAGCTGCCGAACCGCACTGTCAGCTTACGAACATCCAACATCATGCGAAACAGCCGCAAGAAGTACCGATAGCGACAGTCGAGCAAACACGGCTCTGACGCTCCTGCACGCGCAAGTTGGTCAAGAGCACGGAGAGGACGTCCTGCGGGCCGATAGCCTTGGCGATGTAGCCGAACGAGTTGACGGCCGCGCGGCGGATGGCCTTCTTGTGCGCCTTGAGGAGGTCCAGGAGCTCGAAGCAGATGCGCATCCACTCGCGCGCGGGCACGAACTCGGCGCCGCGGTCGGCGATGCGCCCGATCAGGTTGATCGACGCCTCCTGCACCTTCTCGTGACGGTTACGGAGAATGGGCGTCATGCGGGGGACTGGCGTGAGGACAGAGGTAAGCAGACCATTCGTGGGGACGGGGACAGGAAAGAGACGCACGAAGGTCCTTGACAGGAGGGTTCATCTGGGTCATACCCACGACATTGGCAATAGCAGCCTCTGCGGCGATGATACTGAGCGGACAAGGCTGCATCAGCACTTCATCTCTGAGATTCCGCCGGACGAATGGCGGACCTTCCGAGCGTATCCGGGTACTCTTCGCCGAGCTGCTCGAACAAGACAACACCGAGCTGGAACACAGACTCGCCATCAGCATCCGCGATCTTCACTGTATCTCACCTTCACTGTATCTCCCGCGCCAACAAACGACACACCTTGCTGAGAAGCTGGTCCTCTCCGCAAGTCTTGATGACAACCGCGAGACGGCTGGTCAGGTCGGCCGCCTGCATGCGGACCTTTGCAGACTTGTTGTTGAGACGCCAGAGGATAGTCGAGACGATCTGGGTGAGGTACGGCTTGACGCGGATGCCGAGCGCGTTGACGACCGACCCGAAACCGTCCAGCATGACCGAGTCCTCGACGGTCTGTTCCTGGAACGCGTAGATGATGCCGTCGACGAGCTGGACCTCGAGGCGCTCGTCTACGTCCGCCGCGCCGAGGTTGCTGACGACCTTGGTGATCGTCTCCATGACCATCTTGCCTGTTTGCACGCGTCCCTTCTTATGAGCAACTGCGAGAAGAAAATAAGAAGTCGAGCAAACTCACGCATCGGCTCGCTCTCGTCCTTAAGCGACGCGACGATCCGGCCCACGATCTCCGTAACGCCGACCTTGTTGGCGAGCTCGACGGTCGTCTCGACGACTTGACGGTAGTTGCGGCGGTCGAGGGCCATGCGGCGGACCTGCCAGGTGAGTAAACCTGGGTGTCAGGACTATGCTCTCATATCGATGGATAGGGAACCGCTGCGACTGACCCAGAAGTGGCGGAAGAACTCGGGCAGGACGTCTTCCTTGAGGTACTGCGGCTCGACGCCCTCGGTCGCTGCGCACTGCTTGACGACCTTGAGGACGATCTTCTTCATCTCCTCGTCCGAGGACTGGAACTCGCGGATGAGGATGAGCATGACCTGCAGGCGCATGTAAGGGTCAGTCATGGTCTTCAAACAAAGGGAAATCAGAGAAGGCACGCACCTCCTTGGTGTAGTACGACGCGTACTCGGGGTCCATCAGAGGAATGATGAAACCGATAGCCTTGAGGAACGCGGCGAGGCCCTTGCCGCGGTGCTGGCGGATGCCCATCCACAGCGGCTTGAGGACGGCGTCGAAGCTCTCGATACCGTACGGCGCGGCGGCCTCGGCGAGGGCGGCGAGCGCGAGGGCGGTCATAGTGCGGACCTTCTGCTGCTCGTCCTCGAGGCCGTGGGCGATGGCGTCGACGAGGTTGCGGAGGTGGGGGAGGACCGCGCAGCCCATCATGATTGCGATCTGCTGGACGATGCGGATGCCGGTGTGGCGTGCCTGCCAGCTCTTCTTGGAGCGGCAGACAGCCTTGAGGAAGGGGAGGAGCGCGGGGATGCCGAGAGCGGAGGCGACGACGGAGAACGCGCGCGCGGTCGTGTTGCGCACGTACTCATCGACGTGGTCGATGTCCGGCCGCATCGTCGAGATCATGTGCGCGAGACCGGCGGCCTTCGCCAGGTTCGAGATGATCTCGCGCCCTTCGACGCGCGCGTAGTAGTCCTCGTCGATGAGGAGCGGCTCGATGACGACGAGGATCTTGTGCACGTACGGACGCACGAGGTCATCGAGCTTGTAGAGCACGCGGTCGATGACCTTGACGAGCAGGTGGCGCTCCTGGTCCTCGAGCGTACGCTCCATGAGGAGCGGAAGGATCTTGTCAAACAACGGGCCGGCGCCGAACTGCGGGGGGGAAAGCGAATGTCAGCTTATGTTCGCCCAGTGAACCACACGCAGTTGAAGAAACGCACATCGCGAGCCTTGTCAGTAATCTGGCGCAGCGCGGACTTGCGGACGGGCGGCGTGCCGTTCTTGATCTTGAGGAGCAAGCGCATGATCTTGCGCTCCTTGAGCTCCTCGACGCTGAGCTCCGCCTCGTTCTCGTCGCTCTGGAGTGCCTTCGCGAAGTACTGCGCGTCCTCGGCCTTGAAGAACTGGAGGCTACCGATGCCCTCGATCTCGGTCGGGAGCTCGCCGGTCGCGATGCCGAGCGCCTCGGCGGACACGCCCGACTCGGCGATGGCAAACCCGTCGTTCGTGGGCGTAGGCGCAGCGGTCATCTTGCGCATCGGCGTGCGGATCGGCGCGTACCCCTCGGGCGGCGTGATGATCACGTAGCCCGACTCGGGCAGCATCGAGTCGAGCTCCTCATCCGTCAAGAACCGGTTCCGGTTCTCGGCGATGTTGCCGGTGAAGCCGTCCGCGCGCGGCGTCATGGGCACCGCGTTGGCGGACGACCCGAAGGAGGCGCCAGCGCCGGCGGGCGTCGCGCCGAACCCGCCCGCACCAGTCGCGACCGGCGTCTGATCCCACCTCGAGCGCTTGGGAGTTTCGCCCGGCGCGCCGCCACCCGCCACAGCCACGGGCGTCTCATCCCAGCGCGAACGCCGCTTCTTGGTGCTCGACGTCTGCTCGAGCTCCTCCTTGCTCCACTCGCCGCCTGCTGCCGGCGTCGCAGGCTCCGCCTTCACCGCCTCGCCCTCCCCGCCCACGTCCCATCGCCGCTTGCGCACGCGCGGCGTCTCCTCCACGGCAATGCGAGGTGGCGTCTTGTCATCCGCCGCTGCCTTGATATCCTCGCCCTTCTCGATCGCCTCCCGCCGCTGGTCCTCGATGATCTTGCGCACGCGCGCCTCCTCGCGCTCGAGCTCGGCTAGGCGCATGCGCTCAGCGTATGACGCGCCCTCCGGCTGCGCGGTGCCATCCGCGGCTGTGGGTGAAAATGAAGGTCGGTAATCCAGGTATTCCAAACGAGTACCGTATCACGACAGGACATCCTCCATCTAGCAAACCCCACCCAAAGAGCAGAGACGCCACTCACCGAAGGCGTCCGTCCCGATCTCGCCCTCCCCGCGCTCGAACCTGCGATTGTGGTATGCTGATTGCCTGTAAAAGTACCCGCCTACAAATCAGAATTCCAAACCCCCGCTGTATCAGTACCAAAGCTGACGCACCGCTGAGCGATCTGCCGGACCTTGGCAGTCTCGCTGTTCGCCCCGCCCCGACCCGGAAGACGTCAGTCTGCTCCGCCTGTCATCCAGTCGCGATCGCTAAGACGAAGGGCACGTACGCAAACGGATCCACGTCGTCCTCCTCTACCATCTCCCTAAACTCATCCAGCACCTCCTGCGGCGCAGTGTCTGTTGGATTCCCACCCTCTCATCAGCTCGTGCCCGGACTCGTGGCTAGAGGTGACAAGGCGCACAGGAGGTAAGCTGCCGCCGGGGGGAGCCGCCGTCTGACATGCTGAATTATCGGATGTAGGTAATGGACGGTTAGATTGGGATATAGGCGAAAAGGATGGCAGCAGCTGGTGAGGGTGTTTGGGTGAGAGCACACCGCCGACAGGGAGCAAGGGGCGAGCCAAACGGCTTTCGGTGATAATGATATCGCTTAGGCAGTGCCCTGGTTCGACCGCCGACGCAGCCTGCGCTTTCAAGAACTGCAGCAACCCGCATGATATACAAGTCAGGAATCTGATTTATTCTAAGTAATTTTCTGACGTTCTGACCGCACCCCTGACACTCTTTCGCTTCAAACGACTCACCTGCATCTGTAACTAGAGTGACTCTCCCTCAACTCCCTGCCGAAATTCACATGCTCAAAGTCAGGAAATCGGGGCGTCGTCACACCGGCTCGCTTCCCCGAGGGGACTCGGCCATCTGCTTCGCTTTGCCTCGTCTCTCGCTCGTTCTAGGCGGCTTACGCTTGCGTCGAATGAGCAAACGGAGAATCTGGCGCACACCACGAAAAGGTGAAGAAGGAAAGTAAACGCGTGTATTAGTCTAGTCATTCGGCTGCAGAGAGATTCAGAGCATAGAGTGTGACTCGTTGAAAGCAGCGTAGCAATTTTCACACGGAAGAGAAGTCTTGCACGAATGTTGAATTGACGGGTGCCAAGACTGTGAAGCTCTTTGGCCCTTTTGCAAGACTAATCCCTGTACTCATTCTCACTTGCGCGTCCGCAGGCAGAGAAGGCGTCGATTCGGTATTAGACGAGTGTTTCGGTTCGGTGGGGGTGTTTCCTACTATGCCTGAGAGGGCCACTTTGACGACACTCCGTTGTGGCAGAGCCCTTTGCAGTCTTCGATGGGATTCAGCGGACCAGCTTGACCAGCGTATATCTTCCCATGATTCTGGCAGCCTATAATGCCTGGCTTGCGCAAGGCTTGCCTAACATCCGTATCCCTGAGCAATAGCACCAATTTATAGGGACTCATAGCACCGACTTAGAGGACTGAGGTATTAGTGCGATGATGGTGGTTCCCCGCCCAGTTCTGGTTAATCCTTAAGCATTATCCGGCCTTACACAGCCACGGACACAGCCACGGACACATCCAACATAATTCAATCCTTGAGCCCTCTGCTCCTTTCCCACCGCCTCATCCGACTTTATCCAAATTTCCCGTATCAATTATGTCCTCCAGTCACAGCAAGGCCGAAGTTCTCATCATTGGGGCGGGTATCTCTGGGCTCGCGGCTGCGCAGAGCCTCACAAGGCGTGGCGTCCGTGTCGTGTTGCTCGAGGCTAGATATCGCATTGGAGGGAGGATACATGACGCGGAAGAGGGTTTTACGTTGGGCGCTAGGTGAGGGTCGTTCATCTGATGTTCGAGTGCACTCAGATTGACATATGCGAATTCAGCTTCGTGCACGGCGTCGACGGTAATCCAATGAAACATCCATGCGACAGACTTGGCTTGGTGCGCTCAAAATATCAGATCTATTCACCTTTAAATTGGCTAAACGCACATTTTTCTTCAGCCGCTGCAATCTAAGGGAGACGATGGAATCGTCGCTTTCACCAATGGCACACGCTTGTCGCCGGAGGAGGAGAGCAAGTACACAACGCTGTGAGCTGCCCCAGTCCCTGCGCTTTTCCGAAGCAGTCTGATGCACAGAATTCTGATGCGGCGACCGTTCCGTCTCCGCTTCCCTTTCATCCGCCTTCGAGTATCCTGATTCCCCCCTCAATCACGACGTCAAGCCCTCGAACCGGCCCATCGGGCACGCTCCCGATAGCGCGCTCGTCCGCTCGTGGACGGGCGGTGATCCCGGGCAGGTCGGGCTGCGGTGGTGGGAGTGGGAAGACGCGGATGAAGGTGACGACGCGATGCTTGTCCGGGGTTACGCCGAGGTTGTGGATTGGATGAAGGGGGAAATCGAGAAGTCGGGTGGGCAGTTCAGGCTAGGTGAGAAGGTTGAGAAGGTCCAAATTGAGGTCGACGGATCCGAAGGTTTTTCAAATCTCACTCGACGTGGCTTCCGTACATGGCTGGCCATAGCGACGTTGCGATAGCGTACGTCAGTGTATTGACTTCGTCTAACACGTACACGGCATCCTACGCTCTCGTTACGCTTCCTCTCGGCGTCCTCCAACATGCTGCTGCCCTTAATTCTCCGGCCTTCTTCTCTCCGCACCGCGACGCCTTGCTTCGCGGGCGTTGCCTTTGCTTCAAACCTTTGCTTTGTCCGTCGCAACAGCACGGGGTCTTTCCCGACTGAGGGGCTAGGATACGGAGGATCTGGTTCTTTCAGATGTTGCTCCCTGCAACCACGATCGACTGTCACTGCTGAGATAGGCCGTCGCTGACATCCATCTGCCTGGGATCTGACTTCGAGAATATCATTTGGCTTGCAAATCTCCCCGGTCTACCCTGACAGGGCATTTTGCTGAACGGCATCTTTCGTTCGGATGGAAACGTGTGCACGTACGTGTGCTGCTTCGGTTTTCTTACCTGATAAAGTTCAGCTGTTCAAGAGCAAATGATAGTAAAGTGTGGACGTTCCAATCCTGAGAAGACGTCCGCAGAGTAGTGGATGCTGTCCTTATAGTAGGCTGCACATGCAACGGCGCAGCGACAGCTACAGCGCCGCGACAACACGCCTTACCATTCAAGCTCATACCTGAAATTCCATTCACCGACATGCGCGCTTTCGTCACCACCCCCTCCTCAACGTTAGAGAGGAAGGTGCCCGATATCCGGGCGGACGTGGACGTGCTGTACACTGCGGTGTGGTCAGCCTTGGGGAAGGAGGTGGTCTACAACTGTGCGTCGCTCCTTTCCCCTCTCTCCCCCGTTTGCCTCCCGCGTTTGCCTCCCCCTGACCCTCCTATACCAAGCCACCACTCACCCCCTCTCACCCACCGACCACTCCTTCGCCCGCAACTGCCCTCCCGCAGCTGCTCGAAGCGGGCGTGGTGAAGCCCAACCGCGCGGGGATGGAGGGGGAGGGGGAGAAGACAGGGCTGGACGGCGTGTTGGGCGCGCTGGAGTGGCTCAGTGGGGGAGACGACAGCACGCGCAGCGAGGGCGAGGGGAGGCGGAGTGTTAGTGCGGAGAAGATGGTGGTGAGGCTTGCGTGAGGGGTCAGTGGGGTGAAGCGGTTTGAAATGATTGAGAAATGTTCAGGAAATTCGGTGAATTCGCATGCGAGGGTTACGCGCCTCGATGGTGAAATCGATAGATGTCAGCCTCAACGGTGTAGTGTTGGCGGGGGGTCAGCGATCGAGGGTAAGCAGTGAGCCCGCAGTCGCAGATATGAGCGAAAGTGAAATGAAATAATATGAAGGGTATGATGATCAGGAAGGTCTACGGGTCTATGCCGAGCCAATAATCAGAAAAGTCCAACAGCGTCCGGTCGAACCTGCCCAGACACTCGGCGGTCAGTCCCCAGGCCGCTCACCCTACAACGAACAGAAAAAAGAAATACTTACCCCCTCAAACGCCAGCCCTCTCCCTAAGTCCGCTCTCCGCCTCCCGCGCAACCTCATCCGGCTTCTGGTCGATCCCCACAACAATCGTGCACTCCTCCTCGCCCTCATTCGACGGCTCCTCCAAGGTCTCCCACTGGCTCTCGAGCATCTTCACCCCCATAAAGTGGCCCTTCCGCTCCCTCATCCGCTGCGCCAGGAGCGCCTTGCTCCCCTTCAGGTACACAAAGTACACGTCGAGCGCGTCGGACGCGGGGACGTGCGCGTTCGGGTGTGCCTTGTTCGGCAAGTTCGACGGGCTAGGCGGCTTCGCTTGCCCGTCGCCCCCGTCGTCCGCAGGCGCGGGCTCCCCGCGCAGGATGTCCCGGTACTTCTTCTTCAGCGCCGAGCACGCGATGATGCACGTCGGTCGCCGCGCGTTCTCAGGGCGCGCACCCTCCCACTGCTCCTTACAGATCCGCTCGGCCGTGGAGCGGATGACGGCGAGCCAGGGGAGACGGTCCGCGTCAGTTAGGGGGTGCCCGGCCGACATCTTGGCGACGTTCGACTTGGGGTGCAGGTCGTCCCCGTCGATGAAGGGCACCGAAAGCCGTTGCGAGATGAGCGAGCCGATGAGAGACTTGCCTGAGCCGCAGGTGCCCTAAGTGTGGTGGGTGAGATGTCAGCATAGGACATGGAATTTGCAAATTCTCACATAGGACGCGATGTGGAAGGTAAGATCGTTGACGAGAATAACAACCCCTCCAAGCGGTTGCATCACCTCCCGCTCCACAGCCTGCAGTCCGCGCGACCTTCCACCTCCTCAAGCAGCTCATGCCCCCCTCAACGACCTCACCGCCTTCCGAGATACATTGGATCAACCAGGCAGCTCATCCCAACTTACCATGACGATAACAAGTGCCGGCCTCGGGTGCTCCTCCGCCAGGACGACGTCCTTCTCGTCCATCCCCTGCGCGCGCGCCTCGACGAGCGCGGGGTCGTCGTTGGAGAGGTGCGTGTCGGGTGCGGCGGTGGCTTCGGACATACTGCTGTCTCTAGGTGTAGATTCAACTGATGTGGAGGATTGGAAAGAGGAGTAGCTGGTGGTGATGATGGTGGAGGGTCAAGGCCGGTCGTCGCAGCGAGAAGACGTCGTCGATCTCTCCGGGGCAGTCGGGCCGGGGCAGTCGGGCCGGGGCACCGGACGCAGCTTCAAGTGGGGGTGTTTTCTCCACTGCCATTTTCTTTCTCGGCAGCATTCTCAGACCGGTACACAGCTATTAATCATTCCTAAAAAGTTCGAAACAATTCAACGCAGTCAGAATATTTCAACGGGTTGCACCAAGTTGGATTCAGAGTTGCAGGCAGTCTCCTTACTGCTTCCGTCGGACGGACTGCGCTGCCGCAAGATACTTGTGTGGTGGAAGAAAAATCATCTTCCAGGAATAGGCGGGTAGGTCATCCTCCTTGAACTACTAGAGTGGCATTCCGTAGAGGCCGTAGACACCTGAGGCAAATGTACGCGGTATCTGTTGGGCATTAACTGTGGGCTGGGCCACGTTGAAAAGCAGCAGCAAAGACACGAAAGTAACACTTTGCCGATGTGCGTGAGAATTAAAAAAAACCACTGCGTTTGACGATAATTGGGGAGGGAAAAGAGGGGCAAAATAGCCGACCAAGGCGAAACATAATCCCACGCTCTCGGAAGGATGTGAAGTTAACGTAGCTACTTTGCCACGGCTCCTTCTGGGATGAACAGGAACAAAGAATTTAGATAATATAAAATAGCAGACTACAACCTCCATCTAATACAGGTTTTGACGGAGGTGTCAAGCTAAGACTGCCCGATAACTTGAAGCATGCCACTTCATGTGACCGTCCGAACCCACATGGACGTATACTCAGCTTCTGATGGCATATACATTCATACGATGCGTGGTCCTGCGACGTTTGAGTAACACTTCTTTCCCGGCCACTGTGGCATTGTAGTTTACTAGGTGCCATTAGACTGTTTATGTGCAACCGGTTCAGCCAGCATTACATAGCGGACCCGTTTGAGGCATTGCTCCTCTGACGACTTTCGCTCGACCTTTCCGCAACGACTTCATCGGGAAAGTTCCGTGATCCCGAGGTTCCCCCCTTTTGTCTTTGTCAGTCTTTGGTGCTCGTGCTGATGCAACGATGTTAAATGGAGGTGCTGCGCAAGGGACGTACGGTCTTCCCCCTCGGAATCGTGCAAGGTCCGTGAGGCTCTCCCAGTACGCATGTGCTCCATGCCATTCCTCCCGTCCTCCACACCAAACGCTGACATACAGCCTCAGTCCCCTCACCATGCCTCTTCTCCCGCTCCCTCCTCCACCCACAGCATCCGCTCCTCCAGGTCCCTAGCCCACTTAACTACGCGCGGGTCGACGTGCACCTTGCGCCTTTCGAACCCGCGCACCTGTAGGCAGTCCAAGCTAGTCGCCCGGCTGAGCGCCACGTAGGCTTGCCCTGCAGGGGTCGAGAGCGAAAGCGTCGTTGAAGTGGTCGCAATGGAGGGGAAGGGAAGGGGAGGAAGCAGGAGGCACGTACCGGGCGCGAAGGAATGCGTGAGATCGAGCTTGACGCGCTCGATCGTTTGACCTCTGAGGAGAATATAAGTGATCAGAGGGCGGAGTGGAAGCAAGAGCCGCGTAACAGATTCGTACTGTGCTTTGTGGATTGTCAAAGCCCAGCTCAAGATGAGCGGGACCTGCGCATCGTCAAAGGCAGTCAGCTCTCATGGCCCCTTCAACCGAACAAAGTTGGATAACCTGCAATCCTTGCGACACACCTGAGTCCTGCACGCCTCCTGCTTCCCGTCCAGCAGTTCGATGATGAAAGTCGTTCTATCCGATGAACAGCGTGTCAGTCTTCGCCCCCTTCCTCTCCCGGCTTAAATCGGGCTGAGAAAACTCACGGTGGTATGACAAGCTGCTTCTCGCCCGTTGACAAGAACTTGACGATGGGCCACACGCCCCCCTTGCATCTCTTCTCCGTCACGACGTTCCCGGCGCCAAGCGACTCTTTGCGGCCGACGCGCCGTTGCTCGACCACCTCGCCTATGAGCGCCACTTCGACGCGCTCGCCGGTTTCCTCCGCGTGCGCAAAGTACCGCCCCGAGTGCGTCGCTTCGAGGCGGCCGGACGTGCGCATGAAGCCCGTGACGAGCCCGATCGAGCCGTTGACGAGGTTGTCGGAGGACATGTTCTGGCAGGCGGTGGGAGTGCGTGAATGAGAGCATGGAAGAAGACGAGCGCGGAAGATCGCACCTTGATCAGCATTACGGCTGCTCCGACTTTCAACTCGAGACGCTGCGCCTGGAAAATGACATCAGAGCAGACGAGCTGGAAGGGCAACATCAATCGAGTACCGCTAGCGTCCGCGAGTCAAGCTTCTCGGCGAGTTTGGAAGGCGTCAGGTACGACACATACGAGACGTCGGTCGCTTGGTAATGTTGCGATTGACCCTGAAGGAGTCCAAAGAGTGAGCGACAGAGTGTCAAAACCGACGCCGGGAAGGGAGACTTTGCCTTGAGGGCTTTGAGTCGTGTGCTGTTGGCGTAATCAACCTCACGGCGAGTGGGATATCTGCCGTAGTTTTAGCATGTGTAGCAGGCATAGAGGGAGGTAGAGCGAGAACTTACAGCTCAACCGGCTCGAACCCATCCTCGTACCGCACCTCCCTGTCGAGCGCCTTGAAAGCCCGCACAGTCTCGTCGCTCAAGCATGCGTTCCTCGTTTCCGTGAGCATGCGCACGAAACCTGTGTCGCTCGGAAGGAAAGGCCAAGCATCAGCCTGAAAAGCTAGTACTTTCATAGGGCAAGTTCACTGACGTTCGTCTTGCTGGCGGAACACGGTCTTCAGCATGCGCTGGACCGGCACAGCGTGCTCCCACAGCGGACTCTGAAAAGCGAACGTCGAGGGTATTTTCCCGCCTGGTACAGGGGGAAGCTGGTAGAAGTCACCGACCAAGACGAGCTGGGTTGGCATGCGTAAGGGTCCATGTTTCGTCAACAGGGAGAGTCAACAGGAGCCATGCGGACCTGGATGCTTTTTTTTGATCTCCTCAACTTCTCCCTTTACAACCATCGCATCGCATCGTCCCATTCTAGCTCCGACAGGTGCTACATCTTACTTACGATTTCCCATATCGCTTCCATTCCTTGCATTGTTGTCTTGCTCATGATTCCGTGAGTCTTCATCTTCTTGCTTAGTAGCATCCTCCTACTCCTCCTCCCCACGCCCGCCCCTCCATTAATCCTTCCCCGCCCCCGCTAATAAAATCCCAGGTCGCCGCGACGCAATGCAGCCTACCTGTAGTATCATCGTCCTAATTTACTCTGTACTTTGCCGAATCTTTACATCGATATACCTCGCATCGTATCGCAACTGTGCTTGACTTTTGGATCGGCATGCGGCGTGCCTTCCAGTGCAGGAGAAAGCGAGCAGATTCATGGTTGTTTTGCTTCTCCACTAGATTCGCATCAGGCTTTCGCTCTCTTTTCGGTGGGCTCATGAGAAGAATCAGTTCAATGAGTACCACTTCCCTCGTTGCCCGCCCTTTGATCTGATCAAGGCATCGAACACGTCCGTCGAACACAGTCTTCGAATGATTCCTCGTCAGTTGGCTAAAAGGCCTGACGCCGCGATGTCACCGGGGGGGATAACTGTGCGCGCTTGCGCATTCACAAGACAAGCACGCACTTACGAGGCACTGATTCGCATCGGCAGTGCCAGCTCACCTTTTGCCAAATAAGAATCCATCAATTGTTCTGCGGGTATATGGAGTAACCAGTGCGCTGGAGTAACAGAGCTTCAGACTCTAAGGAATCTTTTGGGCTGTTCTCCGCTCCATCGATCGTCCGGACTGGACAGTTTGGACCGCTGGGCGGGGGCGGTGCTGATGACACAAACGTCGAGACCAACGAGGATCCCAGCTGCACTGCCTCTGAGAAAACTCTCGAGGTTAAGGAATTTACATCAGCATACAGAAGCAACGGCGCATGGGTGCAAAGGAAAGTCGGAAGGGGACACGGAGAAACGGACGAAACGTGGTGTAGGCGGTGCCGCGGGCAGATGCAAAAGTGGCGGAAGCCCTAGAAAAGTACTGCGATGCTCTCAGCAGGCTATAGAAAAACAGGATTAGAAACTCCAGGGTACACGGTTTACTCGCCAGCACGCAGAAACCCACGCACACATAATCAACTCAACACGAGCCTCGAGGTGCCGTGCGATTGTCAACAGCCCTTCGACATTCCTGTACGCCGAGCCATCTTGCTTTCGAAGGGCCTCCAAGAGCCCCACCAGGTCACACGCCCACTGCAGTAACCCTCGAGGTGCTCGACAATGTGGAGGGGAAGAGCAGCGAATGACGCCTCGGCCGGCGCGCTGAACAGCGCGGGCGCTTTGTTCGAGATTCGACACCGTCCGCGGGCTGTGCGGGGTGCAGAGATGTGGTAGTGCGAGAGCAGCACATCGGTAAAACTCTCGGCCAGCGGATGCACCGTGAGCGGGTCTTCGAGATCCGAGGAGTGTGGAAGCAGCACGTGTGTGTTCAACGCTGTCTGGCTGGGCCGCTTCATGCGGGATAAGGATGAATGGTAGAGATGCGCGAGTTCCATGGAATACGGGGGAAGTGAGGAAGGTGCAGAGGGGCATAGGGGGATTTTGTCAAAACGGGGTTTGGGAATAAAACTGAACGCGTCGGTAACGCGTGATGCCGTAGCTATCGTCTGTCGGGAAGCTCGACATGACGTGTTCCAGTGCATTCAGCATTTTTTTTTTAGTTTTCACAGCCTGTTCTCCTGTTAATCGCTCCGTTCCTGTCAACAATCCTTCCTCGGGAGCTTAAAGGTGAGGCTCATTTAGAAAGTCCTTCCGTCTGGCGGTTGTGTTCTGACGCACCATAGGCATGTCGTTTTGTCCGCCTTGCGGGCCCTAGTTCCCGCTTCATCAAAGTACGGGACACATCCGTAGGTCGGACCTGGAGGGGGTAGGAACGTTGTACATGAACTCAGATTGGGGGATGTGTCGCGGTCGTGTGCCGGGTGAATTGGGGTAAAGTATGTTGCTTCTTCAACGTCAGACGGTTTGTGCGCCCATGTTGTCCTCCCTCTTTTACCTCCACCATACCCGTTCACGTTCTCGATTATGGACACAGAAAAGTTATGAAGTTTGTGGCTCATTCGTGCCAGTCAAAAAGGCTCTTGGAGATCCCTGCACGATCGGCGACCCGAAGCAAAAGAACACATGAGAGAGACATGAAGAGTCTTCAAGCCTTTGGCGTTAAATCACGTGTTAAAAAAATGTATGAAGCTGTAGAATCAGAGACTTGATGCATACGAAATAAGGTCACGCTGAAGCGTGAGGGAATTGGGCGGCGATACATTGGCTAGCCCGTCAAGAACCTCGGTGATTCTAGGAATCGCCGGCATACAGGGCCGCACAGGAGGAAGACGCTTGGAACTTGTTCCTAAAAGGAACATGAAGTGAGAGAGAGTTACTCCTTCGACGTCTTGTCGCCCCAGTGCATCATCTGAAACCATTCGTCGACGAGGTCCATGAGCGTCTCAAGGTTGCCGTACGCAGCAGGCTGAGGTTCATGCGGACGACGAATGGCGACGAAGGTCACAAACGCAGCAAGGGCGGCCAGGCCGATGGAGAGGTAAAAGATCTCTGCAACAACTGCGAGGAGGAAGGAAGAGCTTTGAGTCAGAGTGGATAAGTCACTTGAAAAGAAAGAGTCTTCTCACTTTGACAGGCCGCATGAAGCTTGAAAAGAACGGACTGAGCGGCATCGCATTCCAGTGCATCACCGCCTTTGCGATGAAGAGGATAAGGCCCGGCCAGCTCGCGGTTGCGGCCAAAAACGAGTTTCCGGCTGGCTGCGCCCCTGCGTCGCTCGAAGCTGGGGGCCAGGAATGCTCATCCCGGACAAGCGTGACGACAAGCTCGCAGCAGTGCAAGCCGGAAGTGACGAAGCTTTGAATAACGAGCGTGATGGCGATGTTGCCGGCCAGAGCAAAATTATGTTTTATGCGAGAGTCCTAATCGTTGCAAACAGGTAGATTTCGTTCTGACCGTCAAGGTCGGGGGAGGGGAAAAAAGTCCATTCGGCATAGGATCCTGCTCGTCGCTGCGCCCGGCGAGGATGGCCCAGACGATGCTCCCCAGACAGCACTGGCCGGAACAAGAGCTCATGTAAACCACACAACCCGACGGGCCGACGGATGGAACGCCCACGCTGAAGGCTGGCGCTTATTGGGGTAAGCCGGGTCCGAGGAGGCAGACTGCTGCGAGTCGGCACGGAGCGCATGCAGCGAGCGGGCACACGGTGCAAGAGTCCGCCGGTAGCAGCACCCGGAGCTACATGAAGTGGGCTGCTGCTCCAGGTGTGAACCTTCGTGCACAGCAAGCAGACTAGAGCAAGAGCAGCCTGAAGTATGATGCCGACACCGGCGACGATAGGCGACACGAAGTAGACATAGGCGAGCTCCTCCACCCCGCCGTTGGTCATCGTCGATGTAGCGCACGAGCTCGCCGCGTATGAAAGCACATAAGCGAAAGCGAAGATTACGTTGACGAGAAACCCGTTCGCGGGTTTCCAGCGCGGACAACACGCATTGGCGTTGAAGCGGAGACGGCCTCCCGAGCCAACGTCCATTTCAGCGTGGTGGCATGCACGTAGGCTGTCGAGTCCGTGTAGAGAGTGATGATAACCGAGAGGCCCAGGCCGATCACCTTGCTGGCGTTACCCAAGACCGGGCTTCCGCCGTTTCCGACGACCCACAACAGAATGCCCGTCACGACGAAAGCTGCGCCACCAATGAAGCTCAAGGCGAGACCCAGAAAGACGATGAGACGACTGCCTGGACCGAAGTGGATCGAATCCGCTGGTTTGTTGAGCAGGTGGTCCGCAGAGCTCAAGGGAACGGTCCTGGTCAGAACTTTGGTTGAGATGGGCTAGTATAGCAAACCCTCAGACTGAACAAGTTCCTATTCCTGAGCCGCATCACAAGTCCAAGTGTCTCCTTTATATTGAAATTTTATTCTTTAAAGGTGTGGTCTCTTTAAGAAAGCTAATACTCGGTCTCTGTGCTGACCCGACAGCCGTTCAGCACAGCCCGCTCCGCCGCCTGATTGCGTCGTCTCGCGGCCGCGGCTGATCGAGACTTTGTGATGTTCAGCTTAAAAAATATAGTAGCATACTCTACAACACTTGCGACGACTGACAGCCTGTTCCGACCCCAGCTGTCGTAGATACGGACAGTCCAGAACAGGTCGAGTAGTGAGAGGCAACGTTGTCAGGCCTGGCGGGTGGGAATGCGACAAACCAAAGTCGCAGTCATGGAGGTTCAGTCCTCGCCAGGCTTGCGTGGTCTCTCTACCTTCAAACAATGATTCGAGTGCACCAACCCTGAGCCGCCAGCTTAAACTGTGTCCCTTGTGCTCTGGGCCCTCTCTGGAAAACAGCGGAACGAAACCGTATTTCGATGAATCATTTCACTTGCGTAGATACCATTATGCAACTGCTACATGCCTGCTCGTCTCACCAGTCGCAGGAGCGGAAGCGCTGTGCGGCCGACCCATCAAAACACATGAGCGCAAGCACTACCGCCTGAGCGTTTAGCGTGGGGGCCCCGACAGGCAATTAACATTGAAGCTCATCCTCCGCCTGTCCCAGAGTATGTATTAACCCTACAAATCCTATGCTTGGCTGAGTGTTCACAGCGCTAAAAACGGAATATTGCGGAACCGACTGTCAGGGAATACACGCTCGAGCGTTCGCGTTCGTCTCTTGCACCCGCAACACCACCTCGATCGCTCTCTCATTCTCAAGACAGAAGCTATGCAAGCAGACGCTTCAAAAGCGCACTCACTTGAGCCTGACCGCAATTTGCAGACGCCGGTGAAGGAGGAGGTGTTGCACAAGTGGACGGCGGAGGAGAAAGCACGGCAGGAGAAGAGGCTGGTACGGAAATTAGACGGTGAGCCGCATTCCTACTTGTACATAGGACGTAAATGCGAACGCTGCTGACGAGACGACCGGCGATGGATAGCCGTAATCATGCCTCTCACGATGCTTCTCTATTTGTTCTCCTACTTGGATGTATGTCACGGCAGTTCCAGTGTGTAGACACCTGCTAATGTCATCCTCATCAAAGCGAAGCAACCTTGGCAATGCACGCGTTATCGGCGCTGAAGAAGACGTGTTTTGGGACCACCGAGACGGATACGATTTAGCTTCGTCCATGGCGTATGTGGGCCTTATCATCTTTTAGGTTGGTTCGCTGTTCTGTGAACAACAGGGAAGGTCTGCAGTGCTAAATTCTTACTGTGCTCGCTACCGCAGGTTCCGGGTACACTATGCTCAAAGTCAGTGAATTTCGCAGGCTACACGACCGCAGTGCTGATTGAGGCGACACTTTCAGGTTATTCCACCCGCCCTACTGGATCGGAGCGATGACTATTGGCTGGGGTCTGGTAGGTTCAAGCTTCGCAGCTCCTTTTCGCTCGTCTGACTCGAGGAATTGTACAGGCCTCCACGCTGCAGGCGGTGATGTTTAACACAGCAGGTGCTTGTGCGGCGCGATTCTGGATAGGGTTCTTTGAGGCTGGATTCGGTCCCTGTGCGTCACCCGTACTCCTAATGCTCAGCACGCACTCACATCAGAAGAGGAAAAAGCGACGCTGCTGTACTTTTCATTCTGGTACACTCGGGAAGAGTACGGTCTTCGCGCTTGCCTTTTTGTTGGGTATGTCTTCTATACCTGTTACTTTGTATCTTGTCTGAAGCTAAAAGAATTGTTTGCTGTCAGTACGGCAGCCGGTGCGGGCGTCTTCGGCGGCATTCTGGGTTACGGGGTGTCCCTCATTCACTCTCACCTCGAAAATTGTGAGCAGGCTCAACCCACAGAAAACTTTCTCTGGCTGAGTGTGCTTTTCACAGGGAATATTCTTTTCCTCGTCGAGGGACTTCCCACGATTTGCCTCGGCAGTAAGTGCCGGAAGCGACGCGACGCTTTCTTCGACGTGTCCAGCTAATCCTGAGCACACGTCCAGTCCTGATCATCTTCGCTCTGCCTGGCCGCCCTGAAGGGTCTCGATACTTGACGGAAGAAGAGAGGGTACTGGCTGTTGAACGCATGTGCGCAGGTATCCCGCCTTATGAGTGCCGGACCACCTTGAACCCCTTTTGTGCAGGAATCGCGGGGTAACCCCCGAGAAACCGAACTCGGTGGACCTGAAGACTGCATTGAAGTGCTTTGCGTAAGCCACCCTCACCTTAAACCTCCTTGATGCCATTTCGTTGACAGGTTTCGTCCTGCGCAGCGACCCGTACGTCTACGTGTACGCAGTAATCTATTTCGGCTTGAACGTGTCGTTAGCATCTATTGCTGCGTTCCTGCCCACCATTATCAAGTAATCTCCCAGAAAATGGGGCGCTTAAAAGTTTCTAATCGCCGTTCATTGCAGGACTCTTGGTTACAGTGCGAGTCGAGCTCAGCTCATGCAAGTTCCGCCCGTACGTCGCAGCATCCTGGCTATCGCCTGCATTACTGACAGCGTCCATCGCAGTATTCTCTCGCTTTCGTAGTCATAGTGCGGAATGACAACCTACATTTGAACTATGGCCCAACTCATTATGTTGCTGTCTACAGGTCGTCTGCGGCTATCTATCCGATCGGTGGCGCGTTCGGAGCGTTCCGATGATCTTGTTGGGGCTCGTCGGCGGCGCTGGATACCTCATTCTTGCAACGGTTCATGACAATCAAGCTGTTCGCTATTTGTGAGGGTTCATTATCCAGCTTAGTTGTGGCGTTCGTGCGAGACTGACACCATTGTTGCAGCGCCATATTCCTCTCTGTGCCGGCCATCTATCTCGGCATTCCGATAGTCGTATCCGTGCGTCTCACGCTTTTTATCGAGCTGCATTTACCTGTCTGACTTGCGCGTAGCAGTGGATTTCAAACAACTCGGCAACAGAAAGCAAGCGCGCGGTCGGCGTAGGCCTCGTAGTCTCAATCGGTCATTGCGGCAGGTAGGTAGGTTGCGCTTGGTTTCGGAATGTCATTTACACAAGCTCCACCCACCTGTAGCGTTACCGGAAGCCACATTTACCCAAAGCAAGAGGGTAAGTCCCTTGATAGCTCCCTATTCGCTGAAGCTGACTTGTCTTTGCTGGCGGCAGGGCCTCTCTACATCAAAGGTGTTAGCATCTGCGCAGCGTTCGCCTTCCTCGCCGCTGTACTCGCTGCACTGTTGGCGATCGCGCTGCGGAGGGAGAATGCGAAAAAGGACCGACTTTTTGGTCCAGCGCGTACGGAAAATACTGTCGCGCAAGATGAGGGGGAGAGTAGTGCCGCTTTTCGATATGTCATTTAATGATTTAGGGCTGCGTTGTGACCATGTTTCCTTTTTTAATTGTTTCTCGAAAGCGGACCGACCTCTGTATATAAGTTGGGAGGATTGAACTTGCAGTAGTGAACCCTCTAAGACGGGGGACTGCACTTCGCTTCGGCTCGAGGGCATCGCACATCGTGCATCCCCTGAATCTTGATTTCAAACGCATTCGGAATTTTATACCAGGAATAAATTGCTAACTGTGAGGTTCGACATATCAAAAGTTGCGACGGGGCGCGCCCGCGGATACTTAACAGCGAGTGCCCTTGCGTGGGATAAAAGTCGGCAATAGACGCCGGCTAGTTTCCGCTTGGATCCCAAGAGACATGCAGTTGCGGCTTCTTCTCCTTCCTCAACAATCACCATTACCCACACGACTAACCTCATCATTTCTAATCTACAATGTCAATCCCCACCCCGCTCCAGTCATTCCTCGGCGGGGCGACGCTTTCTGTACCGGTGTACAATCTCCTGACGCTGAACGGCTCGGTGTTTGGTATCTCGGGCTTCCTCCACCGAACATTCAAAGGGGGTCCTGCTTGGTCCGAGAGCGCGGCAGGAGTCGCTGGGCTTGTTATTGGAGGCGCTGTCGTGGGCGTTCTCGAAGGAAGCGGGCCCGAGAAGGTCCTCGGCAGTTTGGGCAGGGTCGTGGTATCGGGCCTCCTGGTGGGTCTGGGCACAAAAGTAAGCGTATTCCGTTATCACGATGTGATATTAAAAAGCTAAGGAAGCTCTTCGTAGTTGGCGAATGGGTGCACGTCAGGTAAACGGTGCTGCTATAACTGGCCTGGCAGTCACTCAACTCACTCATCAACTGCTCCGTTTTTCACGCAGGCCACATGATCTGTGGCGTTTCGCGGTTCTCGCCGCGGTAAGTTCTCCGATGAATTATCCTTGCCGTGAAAAAAGCTCATCTTGCCTACCCTGAAGCTCCCTCGTCGCCACGGCTACTTTCTTCACCACGGGCGTCTTGACGAACGGGCTCCTCAATGCACGATCGCTAGCA
This sequence comes from Basidioascus undulatus, assembly GCA_000826855.1. NCBI lineage: Eukaryota > Fungi > Basidiomycota > Geminibasidiomycetes > Geminibasidiales > Geminibasidiaceae > Basidioascus > Basidioascus undulatus. Next base: position 24,790 of record JTLS01000050.1, read on the forward strand.
CCCGCTCGGAGTCCCGACTGGACACTCGGAAGCAGCGGCAACGCACTGCTCTTTCTTCAGAGCATTCCTTTTGCAGTGGCCACTCTCCTTCGCATATTCGTATGTACCCCCTGATTGTTGATTGAATTCACGACGCTGACCCGGTCATCTCCAGTTGCAGTTGGCCAGCCCGGCAGACGCCGACTCACCCGCGAAGAAGCCCAAGGGCCTGCTCCGCCTCGTCGCGTCGCTCTCTACTGCAGTCCACTTTGCGCTCGCCCTGCGCCTCTCGAACCTCACCGACCCGCTCAAAGTGCTCTCCTTCCTCGCTCTTCCTTTCTCGAGCGCGTTCGATCCGTCCCTGGCGTGCCTCGCCGTCGGCGCTCTCCCACTGTCTATTCTTCTCTATAACTATGCGCGAGGGGAGGAGAAGGCCAAGCTCGGTGGACCGTGGGGCATCCCGAAGGGCGGCGACATCGACGGCAAGCTGCTTCTCGGCGCTGCGCTGTTTGGTGTAGGATGGGGGATCGAGGGGATCTGCCGTGAGTCTTTCTGACAGGGATATCTTTATGTGGTGAATTAACAAGCGCATTTTCCCAGCTGGACCGGGACTCGTCAATATCGGGCGTGCTCTGGCCGGAGGTGCTGGCCTGGAGAAAATCGCAGCGTGGGTCGGCGCGGTCGTGTTCGGCGGCATTCTTGTTCCTTATTAGTGTAATCACTTCACTCAAGCAAGTGCGCATTCGTTTGATTTCAATATGGATTGGGTTGAGCCATCAGGCCCTGCCGAGTGAAGACGGTGTTTTGGCGTGCTCCAACCGATGCGGGCTGAACTGTCGGTGTGCATTCGGGCCAATCCCACAACAACGTCCCGTTCACTTCGACTCGGAGGCAAGCATGCCAGTTGGCGGGTATACTACAAGTATCCATCAGATGTACGCGAGAAAGGATAGAGCTGGACGTCACAGCCAGCCGCGAGACACGAGCCAGCAAGACACAGCCCAATCGCCGATCAAAAAGATTCGAAAGAGGGTACCTCCCACCCCGACTCCCACTCCGCCAGTCCGCCCTCAGTCCACACGCACGCGTTCGTAGATTTGCCGGACAGCCCAGTACGCGGAGAGGAACCCAACCGTGCCTGGTAGTCCCAATGGTTCAGTACGCCTCGCAGGAACGCATAGAGACAAAAAAGGAAAAAGAGGCCACGCACCGCACGAAAGGAAGACCACAACGCTGATGAGCGTCAAGTACCCGAAGTAAAGGAAAGTGCTCGCAAAGTTGTCCAGCGAAAGGCGGGAAGCCCTGGATAGAGGTCCATACGTGAGCCGACTTGGGCGCTTCAAGCGAGTGTCGACAGCGTAGATCACGACGTACCAGTAGAATGCCCCATACAGCCAGACCCAAAATGCCGCGGCACCGCCTGTAAGGCTGGATGATCGAAAACAAGGACTCATCAGCATTAACCAGGGGCTGTCATTGAACAGGCCAACATACAATGCACGCCAGTGCCACCTATCGTCGAAGCATCGTAGTCAGCGGATCTGTTCTACGCTGTGCGGTTGACGGAGGTGAGAAAATCGCACCGGTACTCTTCAGCACACAGGACAAAGTACGTCATCAGGATGGTGACGGTGGCCGAGGTGAGGCAGACGACGGCGGAGGTGAGGGCGAGGAAGCCGAAGGCGATGTAGTATTGCGAGCCGAAGAGTGAGGAGAGGATAAAGTAGATCTCGATAAACGCTGCGCCGAAGGGCAGGATGCCAGCGATAAGAGCGCTCGGCTAGTTGCAAGGCGAGATCGTGTAATCAGCATAGCGGCCAAGGAGCGCAAGAACTCGCCGAAGGGACAGGTGAACTCACCCATGTGCGAAGATACCTACCAGTCGAGCCGTGTCAGCCAGTGGCCTGACCACGGCAAGCCAGGTAACGAGCTACATACCAAACTTTCGGGGGGATCTGGCGCGGGATCTGATTGACTCGCACGGGGTGCGAGATGGCCTATAAAAAGCATGTCAATACGCGGCGGCAACGATGGAGAAGTAAAGGAACGCGGGCGTAAACGCACGCCGTGCTTGTTGCCGAAGTAGGCGCCTCCGACCGTCAACGGAACAGAAACAAGGAACCAAAGGGCTACAACGGCGAGAAGTGTGCCTCCGAAAGCCAGAGAAGTCAGTCCCGACAGAACAACAGGTAACTGTAAAGACAGAACGCACCGAACGGGACGGCACCCGAAGAGCCAGAGCCGATGAGGAAGAGGTTGAGAAGGAAGAGGACGGCAAAGATCACGCTGCAGTCCAGAAAGCGTCATCAGCACGCAGAATCATGATAGCATAGCGGAGAAAGGGACGCACGTCGGGAACACGGTGGCGGTGAGGAAGGTGTTCTTGCGCTCGGCCTTGCCGCCGAGGCTGACGTACGTCCGGCTCGAGAAATACCCGGCAACGACGCCGAAGAAGGTAAAGCAACTGAGGATAAAAGCAGGACGCAATCATGAATGGGTATGCGCCAGCCTTTGAAGGTAAGTTTGCGCACATCACCATCATCGTAGCGAGAGCTCCGCGGTTCGACGGCGACAGGAAGCCAAGCAGAGCGAAGACTGTGCGGGAAATCGACTTCATGAGTCGGCGGCTCGTAGGGGTCTGAAGGGACGACACGCACCGAGCGTCACGCCAGCCATCGCAGACAGTTGGCTACCGCTGCCGACGAGAATGGAGAGCAGCATGGGGTGGTTGGGCGAGCGGAAGACCTCGCCGTGGACCTGACAACCGCATAGCCTCAGTTCTCGGAACAGCGAAGATCGTGGAGACGCGGCTGACCAGCTTCCAGCCGTAATCGTCTTGAACATCATCCTGCCTTCGCAAATGCGACGATCAGCGGGGTAGCGCACAGACAATGAAGGGACGCAACGGACAGCGAGGTCGATAGCGTTATAGCGATTGATGTCCCCCTTGAGCGTGCGGATGAGGATCATAGAGACCATGATGCAGAGGAAGATGACCTGCGCAGGAGCGGCATATTAGCGACCGCACCCGCCGCAACAGGTGCGCAGCAGACGCACGATGACGATCGAGTTGATGAGCGAGAACCAGTGAATGCGCGGGTCGAACACCTGTGCCCAGAGCAAGCCATGAGCGAGCGATAATGGCTTGCAGGACTCGCCGGATAGCCCCCCACCTTCAGGTAGTTGTCCCAGCGAGTTGCCCACGGCGTGCTGCTGGGCTGAACAGAGCGACCTTTCAGAAACGTGCAGGAGTCTCGGCAAGGCAACATGAACATACCACCCAGTAGACACTGTACGTGTAGGCGATATTGTTCTCTGCGTCCTCGCGGAGCATCATGGGAGTCTTGACGCTGCAGTCGGGGGTCGTGGCACCCGCGGTAATCAGGGAATGCGTGCTGCGAGGGAACGGGTCAGCTGGGGCGGGTATTTTGGAGGGAGCATTTCGCACCTGACCGGCCACACGACGACACCGACCACGCGGTGGAAGTTGTTGGGGCGGGAGTGGTAGCTGTAGGCCAGCGGAAAATGAGGTTCGTCTTGACCGGGTGAAGGCGTGCCAGCGCTCACGTACTAGAGATAGATGTCTATTCCGTCCGCTGCTCAGCCTCCCATGGCCCCAAAGTTTCCGAAGCACAAATGACTCACCGTAGTGATTATGAAGCTCCTTCCGGCCCTTGTTCTCGTCTCCCAACGCGAAGCCTACCGAATAGAACTTTTCCCTCGTCTTCTCGTCCTGCTTGAGCTCCGCCGCGGGCAGGCCGTCCACAAGCCAGTTGACCGCATAGTTCTCCTCGATGCGCGCGTTCACAAACTTGGCATCCTCGGCCGGGATAGCCGTCTTGCAGAGCGTCTTGCAGGTCTCGTTTTGGAGCATGTTGAGCTGCCGGGGCGATGTCAGCGAGGGCGGCGGGGGCGGAGCGGGAGGGAAGGTGCGCACTTGGAAGGGCGAGTTGAAGATTCGGTCTCCGAACAGAATTGATCCCAACCCCTCCGGCTGGCACGAGGAGCAGAAGATCAGAGCCGGACCACGAGCGCGTAGCAGATCTAGAGGCTCACCTGCTTCTTGGGACCGCCTTCTGGCTCGCAGTGGTGGAACTCTGGATGGTAGTAGTCATCTGCATTCTGTAATATAAGCCGCGATAGCTTATCCGACAGCATGTGAAGTCGACGCGCAGCTGACGAGCGATCGCTGCGAGGAAACATCGTGAGCTCCCCAATCTGGCATATCCCTCGATCAAACGGAGGACTCACAAGGTTCGAGCTCTCTGTAGGAGTCAAAGAGTTCACCAAGAGGTCCACCTGAAGCCCAACATTTCCAGAATCAGCTCCCACTATCCCCAGACTACCCAATCTCACGCTCATGGCCCACCTGGTCGCCCTGTTGGTAGTCCCGGGCTACAGACAGAAGATCAGCACCGCCCGCCGAACTCTAGTAACGGGAAGGAGCGGGCATACGGGCTACGCCAGGAAGATAGAACGCATGCACTGCTTGTAGGACTGGAAGAAGCGGGAGCAGCCTCCGCAGCATATTGAGGGAGCGATGGAAGGTGAGGGTCTTGTCCAAAGACCGACGCGCTCGACGCTCGCGTGTTCGAGATTGAATTGCACGTGGCAGGCGGAGCCTTCAGCGATGCCAAAGACGTTCATCGGGGGCTCCGCTCTTTGGATCTGAATGCAAAAAAAACCCCGATTATTGTAACGACTTGTCTGGGTCCCATCAAGTAAAAGCACTCCGAAACATATGGCCGGGCATCATTGTTATCAAGTCCAGTACTGCACACTGTCGGCTAGTCACAGACTTGCTGCAGTGTTTCGTCCGCCGAAACGTTCCCCTGGGTAACCAGAAAAATCATGCATAGGAGGTGTATGCTTAAGAGTTTAAGTTGTGAGGCTGTGTCGTGCTTGCAGCCTGCGATACATACAGTCGAGAGTAGTGAATGACCTTCCCGACCGGGGAGAGAAACCTGATGAGAGTAGTGCGTCAAAGTGCTACAATAATCTGTTTCTTGACACACCTGTTCTCAACGCGGAAGGCAAGCTGGTCGAGCAGCGTGCCGAATGGTGGCGGCTCTGCAGGGAGACGGGCGGCATTGGGAAGGTCCAACAGGGCGGATGTTGCTACCGCTGCAGCCTGCAATGAGGAAGTGTTTCAAACCCTTGGGATATGTACAGCAGATATTAATAACAACCGTGGCCGCGACTGCCACAAACCAGCGCAATCAATCCGGATATGTGTAGTCGAGTCAGAGCCCCTGACTTCCTCCCGGGGACGACGTGCGTCTTCCTTGCCCTCATACCATCACGCCGCTGCGTCGTTGCCCTCTCAAGTCCTCACCCTCACTCAGCCTTCGATGGGCAAATCATCCTCTGATCTCTTCATTCGAGCTCTGTCCATCTTGCTTGACTGGGCTCGGCAACCCGTCGACCCTGATAAGCTTCGTCAAGCCGCCCATCGCTGTCGATCTCCAACCGCTCCTTCTCGTCAACCGCGAGACCCCTATTCTTTCCAGAGAGGACTTGTACCAGCTCACGCGCCTGTTTGAGTGGGACGGGCCGGCGCATGAGCAGGATAAAGCCCGGAAAATCTCCTGGGAGGGAAGCTGAGAGACGTTCCGCTTCTCATGCGGTAAGCTGATACTTTACGATCTCCACATATCCAGTCGCAGCTCACTATTCTCCTCCTGAAGAGGCGTCGACTTCCATATCGAATTGTACAGCGAGGTCCAGAGCCACCCACGCGGGTAGATCTCTTGCTGCTCGACGCATCGCTACTCTCTCGTTTCCTCGGCGCTCTTCCGAATCTCGAAACCCTCTTCGACACTATCACCGGCTGGCAGAAATACGACGGAGCCAGCTTTCTCCCCTCTCCGGGGCCGATCTTCCCCTGGCTGCTTTCGCTCGTGCCACACCGAAAAGGCAGTCTGGCAAGCCGCAAATAGCGCAGAACAGGCTCGGTGGCGGATTGCTCGAAGGCTCCGCGTCGAACTCTTCAATTCTCGTCCAGATCATCCGGCTACTTATTGTGAACAAGCAGTTCCGAAGGGGTGAGTTCAAGTTGATTCGAGGTCATAGCGACGCAGGTTATGATTATAGTGATGAGAGGAGGGTGTGGTCGGAAGAAGCGAAGGAGCGACCCCGTCCGCAAAAATGCAAGTTGAGAATTCGTCCGTGGTAACGAGCGGTTCCGTGACAGTTAAACCTCAGTACGGAAACCCTACCATGTAACGCTTTTGGGTGATTCTCTGGCTAACGGACACACTTCAACTTCGCATACGATAGCCGCTCTCTCAGTTCAATAGATTCACGATGTCAGTAATCTTAGACATTAACAGGCTGACTCTAAGTGTGGTTCAGATCAATCGAGGTGAGGCGAACAGGCATGCTCGTGCGAATACCCAAGGGGAATAGCTGGAGACCTGACGTCAATTGAAGGCCTCGGGGTATTCAAAACAATGCAGAATTAGAATAAGATTTGCGAGGCTGGTTCAAAGGTGCGCAGGCGGGAGTTTCTGAGCCCCAAGAGAGCCAACGGGATGAGGGATGACAACCCCGAGAAGGAACCAGCGTTCACGTCCTTCGTGTCGCGCATCCAATTCAAGTCAGCTCCCACTCTCAGCGGCTACAATATGTAAGCATTCGCTTGTATAAAGTGGTCAAAAATTTATAAATGGTACTGGTTGCCGTTCACTTTCCTCGCCAGCACCCTCAATCATGCTTGGTCGCTGTTTCCTCATCGCGCTTCGCAGGCAGTTTCGCTGTGCCGCTCTCTCCAGTCTGAGGATGACTTACATCACATCCGTTTGTATAATTCCAATAATATCTGAACCAATGTTTGATGAGGTTCGCTACACACACCTATCTGTTTGGGCAATACGCATTCGCAGACGCTGCGACCTCCAAGGGCGAACACAGAGACAATTTGACGTCGCAGGTAGAGTCAGTAACAAGTGTCAGTTACTCTGTACCAGAGGGGGCCCTTGAAAGAAAAAGCTCACCCAGCAAATGAATCAACACAGAAAAGCCCGTGTTGGACTGAGCTCGAGTGGGATGCCCAGGCGTCCTTCAGTCGTCGCACACTGAATAGCCACGTACCAAAAGCTGTAAGGTCTGGAACTACCTGCCTGACTGAGTAAGTGTTTTACAAAGCCAATACTTCCAGTCAGACGAGCATGTTCCTCTATGTACACAAGCGCAGCTTCAAGTTACTTTCACCCCTAGCAGCTGAAGTCTCTTCAGCTAATTGGTTCCTTGAATGTGCTCTGACTGCCGTTGGCTTTTCCGCTGCCCTCAATTCGTTTTGGAGACGCCTCAACTTACACTGTCACAGGCCGAGAGCGCGTTGAGAACATTGCACAATGCAGAGTCAGACTGCAGTGCACAATCTCCACGGCCTTTGGGGCCCCTGATTATCTTTGATCCTAGTGCCGGCTTAGCCCCGAAGAAAATAGCATCGGGCCACATTCTCCCAACTTCCGCTGTGGGGTCTCCGCGATTCCTCCACCAAAGCAACACATGCTGATCCGAACTTCCTGACGTTTGGCGGTTCCTGAAGTAATCGGTTGGCCGGCAGCGGGCGCCGCGGTGTCTCCAGAAGAAGACGTTGGGCCCACCGGCTTCCACTCCATCCCCACAGTCTCCCTGCGCGGCTTTGCTCCTTCCAATCAACGCCCAAAACTCTCATTTCGATGATGAGCGTCTCTTCGGCTGGTTCCCACATCGTGAAGGCAGCACTGCCAGACGCAAAGGATGAGCCTGAGAAGATTGAGAACGCGTCACCGAGCGGCGGAACCCAATCGTTGGCAAGTCCCGAGGAACTTGACCCGAATCATCCGCTCAACTTCTCCAAGGTGAGCTTGAATGAAGCTCTGCTATTCATGCACAAGCACCTTCATGCTGATACGCCGGTGATAGTGGCGAAAACTGGGAATCTTGCTGACGGTTTCGGGTGTGACTTCATCGCAGTGCCGCTGCTGCTGCCATCTCCTGTCTTTTGGTATTGACGTTACTTTGGTTCCTTCCAGCAAATGGATTTGTGGCAAACTATTCGGCGGCCGCTCACCTCACCGCCTTTCCAGAGATTGTGAGGACCAGGATCGTCAACGGCGAAGGCCGGGCTTCTCACAGTGCCTCCCAATTCAGGCTGCCGACCTGGACACGTCAGTTGCCTCGGTAGCGAACGCTATCGGCATTTCTATTCTGGGTCTTGCTGTTGGCGTACGGGTATTCTTAACTTTTGAAGCGGGTGACAGTGTCACTCACGCAGCCCTTGCAGCCTATCCTCGTCTGGAACCCCCTTTCCAAAACCATCGGACGTCGCCCGACATATCTTCTGTCTTCTCTGCTTTTCATACCCTGCGTAGTATGGATGTCAGTGCTCCTCACAATTTATTTCCAGAGCTTCACTGACTTGAATTTTATCTTCTACAGCTCGCGCGCCACCAGTTTCAATTGTAAGCGCGGTCACGATAACGCACTTCCCACCCTTGGTGTTAACAGTTGTAACTCTCTCGCACAGCGTTTGCTGCTGCTCGATTTTTCGCTGGCTTGTGAGGAATACATTTAATCACTGTATGATAAGCTTCTGACACGGAGATTACGCAGTACGAGCGCCGCGGCACAGACACTCCCCCCTACCAGCATTGCAGACATTTACAAGAAGGAGGTCCGCGGCGATAAAGTGAGCGGCTTGTTATCTTTCAGACACCTGATTCATACCGTCGTTGATGTATTTTTTTAATTTTTCCCCAAAGATTGCCGTTTTCTCCATGATGATGGTGGGTTGCGAGCGCCTCCGCCGCGACTTGGCAGCAGTCGCAGGCTCACATCCTCCTCACAACACGCATGGCAGACAATCGCCCTGGCCATCGCGCCGCTCGTGGGAGGTTTCGTAGTAGCCAACACAACCTGGCGTGTAAGTTGGTTATTATCCCCATGTATCTCCTCTTCTGCACGGCTAAAGCTGACCAAGGACATTGCAGTGGATCTACTACATTGTCCTGATCATGGCCGGCGTGCAATTCGTGGCTTTCCTCCTCCTCGTCCCTGAGACGCTCTACCTTCAAGACAGATCTACGGACCCCGAGAAGCAAATGTCTCCTGTGACAGGCCATCGAGGCGCCGCATGGATGCCCTGGCAGCGTCCTGGCGAATTCCTCGGCCTCGTCTTGCGCCCCGTCGTCATGGTGCGCATGCATGCCTTCCAACCCTCCACGGAAAGAATTCTTACACCCCTGCGTTATCAGTCCACTCAAATTGTCCTCCTTTTGCCTGCCATCCTCGCAAGTGTAGCGTTCATGTGGTGCGTCCATCCTCTCGTAATCCACCGGCAACAGCCGATTCTGAGGCAGCGGTCAACAGGTCGGTCGGCATCACAATCGTCGCACCGCAGACGTTCCGAGAAGCGCCCTATGAATTCTCGCCGGAAATTATTGGCGTAACGTATGTTGCCTGTGAGTGCTCCCTCCAATAATAGTCTGTCCGTTGTACTGAGCCAGCGCGTCGTCTGCAACGACAGACGCGATCGGAGGTGTCATTGGGAAGCCATCTGGAGGCATCGTCGGGGACTGGATCGTAACGTACTTCGCGAAGCGTAACGGCGGTGTTCGTCAGCCGGAATACAGGTTGTGGGCTCTGGTGCGTGGAAACACGGCATACTCAACGGGTTCTGGAGCGGGCTTCCCTGACGGTCTGATGCAGTTCCCGCTCCTGCCCCTCCTCCTCGGCGGTCTTCTCATCTTCGGCATCTGCATGTGCGTGAAAAATCTCCGTGTATCGTTTCGGAAATGTTTGACGCTGACTCCACGGGTTTCTCTCCTCAGCCAAGAGCAGACCCACTGGTCAGCACCTCTGATTGGCGGTGGAATCTGTAAGTGATGTGCTTCCATCGTGCATGTTTTCTGCTAATCTAGTTTCCCATGATAGACTACTTCGGTATGGTGGGAGTATTTGGCATCGTCCAGACGCAGATGGTCGAGAGCAATTTGGTCGAGTCCATGAGTATGTCCCGCCCTTGTCCTCTACGACGGACAGTGGAGCGTGACTGTCAGGGCGTTCTGTGCAGACTCCATGGCAGGTACGCTGCCGACCGTTCTGTTTGTACCGAGAAAGTCAACATCGAAGGTACTGATACCCGCCCTGAACGTAGTTTTCAACCTCTTCAAGTGCATGCTCGGCTTCGCAGCGCCTTTCTTCATCGAGGTGCATGTCCCACCGAGACTCTCCAACCGCGCCCACATCGCTTATTCACATCAACAACTCTCCTTAGCATTGGTGTACCTCCGAGTCCTTCACCAAGGCCTACGTCGCCCAAGGCGTGGTCGTCTCCGGGTTCGGCCTCCCCGTCGCGCTGGGTTTGATCAAGTTCGGAAGGCGCCTTCGCATAGCGCAGGGCATGCCAGCATGAGCGGGAAGCGATGCGGCATGTCAGCGTGGCAGACGGTACAGGGCCTGTTTGGCTTCGATTGCTGGGATAGCATGTTTACGAATGATATGAAATGAGTTTAATGTTGAACCCTTTGCGGCTGTTGCGAGGGAGAGGATCCATCTTTTCGCGTGCGGAGTGAGCGTCAAATCTCTGGCGAATACAGCAAGTCTGCCTTGTTGGGTTGGCACTGGCAAGTAGTGCGCGTGAGACCCCCCGGTTTTGCAAGGTTTCACAGAAGTGATGGCTGACAGAGACGGGAACACTCTCACTGAGCCTGTCACTCTGCCGAACCAATCCTACGATTTTCCAAGGTCTTGGAACACCTGCTGGAATTATGATCGAGTCTATCCATCCTCTCGTCCCCAACCCTCCTCCTACCTGCTCTCCATCTTTCTTCTAGCCCGCCGACCCGTCCCTCCCACCAGCGCCGCCGCCCACAAACGCCGAGTCCTTCCTGCTCACCGCATTGCTAAAGAACTTCCTCATGTCCCCAAACACGTTATGGCGCGCGCCGGCCTGGCCAGACGGGGGCGTGTCCGTGCCCCCCGCGCCGCTGCCGCCGGGCCCGAACGCGCCTGAGGGGTTCGAGTCGAGGATGGGGGAGACGAGCGACTGCGGGAGGGCGGACGCCGCGGAGGCGGGAGGGTCCATGTCGAGGGAGGTCCTGCCACGATGAAAGTAGGAAGACGGGTTCAGTGTGCTGCCGCCGAGCGAAACAGACGGGAAAGGGGAGAAGACGCACAGGAAAGATGTGTCCTGTAAGTCAGGATTGCTAGACGTGACAGCGAGGAAGATATCGAGCAGATTGTTCTGGTCCGCGCGCTTGACGCCCTTGAGGTCCAGGATCTTTTCATCCGGAACTGCCCTCATCAGCTCGTTCTATAGCGAAAAGAGAGACGATCGTATCCCACGCACCTTCTGGAAGTTGGCAAACGAGCGATCCTGGACGAGGCTCGCGTAGCTCTGGACGAACGCCTCCTGCGGGTCCGCGGGCGTGAGGATGACCTTGAGGATCGTCTCGAGCCGGCCCATCGTCTTGTTGATGTAGCGGCCGTACCTGCCAAACGCGCACGGGAGGTCAGCAAGCGATAAGAAGCGGATGGGGGGAGGAGGCGGGGTATGCACGAGGAGGTCGGCGAAGTCGTCTCGCCCTCGCCGTTAGGGAGCTCCATCAAGCACTGCCTGAGTTCTTGGAGGTCGAGCAGGATCTGCGTCCCCATCCCATCCCCACACGTAAACCAGTTCAGCACTTTCTCGCTTCCGTCTTTCTCATCTCTTCGTCAACAACGTACCTGCTCCGCTCCAACCGTCGAGATCGGCCGAGACCTCACAACGCACTGCGTCAACCTCGCCACGACAAATCTGCCCACCTCATCCACTTCATCAGCATCTCCCTCCCCCTCCTCTCTTCCTTCTGTCCTCAGCTCACGCACCCAACAGCCTTGTCTCCAAAGCTCCTCCAGTACTTCCGTCCCTCCACGCCGTCCTTCACGACCTCCGCGACGTCGCGGACAGCGTGGATGAGGTCCCGGATGTACGCGCTCGGGCCGGTGACGACGTTCACGCCGAGGTTGGACCATGGCGTACGGAGCATCGCACCGAACGCGGGCTCGCACGCTGAAGCGAGCTCGCGCAGGAAGCGGGTGATCGTGGAGGAGGCGACGCTGGGGCGGCGGTCAGTCAGTCGAGGTTCGGAAAGGGAACGCGGAGGGGAATGGGAGGAGAGACACACGAAAGGAACACGTCCCGCTCCGCCTCGAGCGAGACCTCTTCCCTGAACTCCTCGGCAATCTTCTCCTTTAGCTTGTCTTCGAGCTATTTCCTCCGCGCAACCGTCAGCATTCGCCTCCCTTTCCTTCTCTTCCTTTCACTCCGACCATCAATACCCACCTGCGTCGAAGTGCTCAAGCAATAGTCCGCCGTGTTCAGCACCACGCAAGCCCCGCGAAGCTCCGCAACATTCCAGCGCGGTTCCTCCGCCGAGCGGCGGATGAGGTCTGCTGAGCGTCGAGAAGGCCTGCACCGGTCCCGCATCGAAAATCAGCACCGCGTTCTCACAACGCCCGAAAAGCAGGAAGACGTACGGTGCCGAGCTACTCAAACTGGCCAGCAACACATCATCTGCCCCAGCCCAGCCGGCATCAGCTCCCTCTCTCTCTCTTTCTCCCCGTGGCGAAAAAGGGAAAACGCACTAGCGTAAGCCCTCAACCACCTCCCAAACACGCCCACGAGCTCCCTGAACATCGTTCCGCGACTGATCGCCGCGCCCTGCTCGAGCGTCTGCCGATAGAAATAGAACAGCTCCGTAGAGCTCTCGAGCACGCCGCGCTCCCCGTCGCCGCGCCCGTCTGCGGCGGCTGTGCGGTCGAGGGAGGGCCGCGCGGAACGGTAGGTTGAGACCATTTCGGATAGGGTTCTGCGAGGGGCGTGTGAGGTTGGGAAGGTGAGGAGGGAGAAGGGGGGGGAGGAGGGGGGAGGGGGAGGAGGAAGGGAGGGAGGGCCGGGACGCACTTGTCTTGCGCTTGCACGA